>PVKV010028259.1:0-25231 GCA_004027835.1 Alouatta palliata | reverse complement strand
TGTTCCTATTTCTCCACATCCCCTCCAGCATCTGTTGTCCCCAGATTTTTTAATGATCACCATTCTAACTGGCGTGAGGTGGTATCTCAATGTAGTTTTGATTTGCATTTCTCTAATGACCAGTGATGATGAGCATTTTTTCATATGTTTGTTGGCTTCATGTATGTCTTCTTTTGTAAAGTGTCTGTTCATATCCTTCACCCACTTTTGAATGGGCTTGTTTGTTTTTTTCTTGTAAATCTGTTTTAGTTGTTTGTAGATTCTGGATATTAGCCCTTTGTCAGATGGGTAGACTGCAAAAATTTTTTCCTATTCTGTTGGTTGCCGATTCACTCTAATGACTGGTTTTTTTTGCTGTGCAGAAGCTGTGGAGGTTGATTAGGTCCCATTTGTCTATTTTGGCTTTTGTTGCCAATGCTTTTGATGTTTTGGTCATGAAGTCCTTGCCTATGCCTATGTCCTGAATGGTTTTGCCTAGATTTTCTTCTAGGGTTTTTATGGTGTTAGGTCGTATGTTTAAGTCTTAATCCATCTGGAGTTAATTTTAGTGTAAGGTGTCAGGAAGGGGTCCAGTTAAATGATGTTGGGAAAACTGGCTAGCCATGTGCAGAAAGCAGAAACTAGATCCCTTCTTTTATTTATTAAATGTTGAAGTGTGAGTATGATGTTCAGTACCCTTGGCACTTGTTATAAATTCCTGCTAAAATATTACTTTGAAAGTTGTTTGTAACTATAAATGCCATAGAAAATTATTTGGAGAGATTAATCCTCCAAATAATCTATGAAATATTGTGGGAGACTAATTCATCAAAAAATTCTAGCACCAAATGTGTACCTTGTCCTTGATACTTGAATGAACATCTAGTAGAGTTGTGAAATGGGCCACCTGCGTGTTAAGCACTCTGCTTTTCCCTGTCTCTTTTCATGTTTTGTTCTTAATGGAGTCCATATACCTCTTCTAGCCACTTGAAATTGTCTTTGCTGTGTCAAACTTGCTTTCACATAGCTCACAAATGTAGGCATTCTCTGATTTTAATTGAAAGGAAAACCTCAAGCTAAGCAAATAAAATTAAAATCAGTAGGTAAATGATGATTTGGAGGAGTCTTTTGTATGCTCTAAAATAATCCCATGGAGGCAGTGGTCTAATCTAATTTGCAGAAAGATAAAATATCCAGAAAACACTTCATAGTGCAATATTGTCCCAGAAAGCACAACATTCAAGAACCAAGGAGATGACATATAATACAAATTTTAAGCCTAGGTTTTCCGAAGAAATTCTAGTTACACATATTTTTTTTACTTTATTTTCTTAAGCACACTTGATCTTATAAGAATTTCATAAGGAAGTGTGTTGTAATTTTAGTTTTTCATTTTGAAAGATATATTCACCACTCGCTTTGCTAAGAGGTCAGTTGGTCTTGGCGTCAAATAGTATCCATTGGACAATTGGCAACCTAATTCCATTCTAATAAAGAAAGTCTTTATAAACATACTTTTGTAATTACTTTCCATATAATTAACTATGACAGAGTTGCTGGCCGTCATGGTCTAAGAAGCTTCTTGCTGTGTGACTGAATAATGTCAGCTATAGTGAAGTAGATTACAGTCAGTCATCATAATTTATGCTGAATGTACTTAATTATAAAAATTTGATCTGTTCAAGTTTTGTTATAGCAAACTTACCAGAAGAAAATGGAACTTTGTGAATATTTGCTTAAAAAGTTAAGATGAAATAATACCTTTATTTGTACTTGACATAGATTGAATGATATTCAACACTTTTAGGCTACATGTGTGATGTATCAAAATCATTATTTTCAATAAAACATTTATGTGGACCCTCTAAAATAAATATGGGTTATGATATCTAAAATATATTCTTGCTATAAATTCATAAGAGGTAGGCTTTCAAAGATTGTTCTCATTGCAATATAGAGTTCATACATGAAGGACAATATGCTGACCTTTTAAGTAAAAAAAATTTTTAAATTATTGGGTATATAGCATTTCACTAGAACTTTTGATTAAAATTCTGAAACAAAATTGATCCTAAATAAAATAGAGTGATGTAGTCTATATATTCATTTTATCAATTAGAAGGATTAGTTTAATATGAATCAAGGATAGATTTATTCAGCTTAATAATAGATGATTAAGCAACAGACTGAATAAAGTTTATAAGGTAAAGTGAAGCCACTTGAGTTGAGTTGAAACATCTCTCTGTGGTTTTAGGAACACTTGGCCTGGTTATGCATGGTTGAGTGCAAATCAATAAATGTGATTCACCACGAAAATAGAATTAAAATAAACCATATGATAATCTCAATTATGTGAAAAAAAGCTTTTGATAAAATCCCAATATCCCTTCATGAAAAAAACTCTTAAGAAATGAGACATCAAAGGAATCTATCTCAAAAAAATAAAAGCCACCTATGACAAACCCATAACCAGCATCATCCTGAATGGGCAAAAACTAGAACCAGTCCCATGGAGAATTGACAAGGATGTCCACTCTCATAACGCCTATTCAGTATGGTTTTGGAAGACTTTCCCAGAGCAATCAGGAAAGAGAAAAAAGTAAAAGTCATTCAAATAGCAAAAGGAGGGGGGAAACATCTCTTTTTGCTGATGGTGTGATCCTATTCCCAGAAAACACTAGAGACCTCGTCAAAAGACTCCTGGAACTGATAAAGGACTTCAGGAAAGTTTCAGAATACAAAATAAATGAACAAAAATCAGTAGCATTTTTATACACCAATAACTTTCAAACTGAGAGTCAAATCAGGAACATAAGCTCTTTTACGATAGCCACAGACACAGAAACACATACGCAATACCTAGAAATACATCTAACAAAGCAAAGAAAGATCTCATAAAGAGAACTATAAAACACTGCTCAAAGAAGTCATAGATGACACAAACAGATGAAAAATACTTCATGCTTATGGATAGGAAGAATAAGTATCATTAAAATGGCCATACCTTCTGAATCAGTCTACTGATTCAATACTACTTCTCTCAAGTTACCAATGTCATGTTCACAGAACTAGAAAAAACCTCTAAAATTCATCTGGAATCACAAAAGCCAAAGCAACCCTAAGAAAAGCAAAGCCAGAGGCATCGTATTACCTGACTTGAAACTATACTATAGGGCTACAGTAACCAAAATAGTATGGTACTGGTATAGAAAGAGACATAAACCAATGGAAAGAATAAAAACTCAGAAATAAAGCTTCACATCTACAGCCATCTTATTTTTGACAACTTGGGGTCTGCAGCCCCTTTGTTATGGCCAATTTCTCCCATTTGGAATGGGCGTATTTACCCAATGTCTGTACCTCCATTGTATCTAGGAAGTAACTAAGTTGCTTTTGATTTTACAGGCTCATAGGTGGAAGGGACTTGCCTTGTCTCAGATGAAACTTTGGACCTGAACTTAGGGACTAATGCTGGGATGAGTTAAGGTTTGGGGGACTTTTGAAAAGGCATGAATGTGTTTTGAAATCGGAGGCCATGAGATTTGGGAGAGGGGCAGTGGTGGAATGATATTATTTAACTGTATCTCCACCAAAAATCTCATGTTGAATTGTAATAATTTCCACATGTCAAGGGCAGGATCAGGTTGAGATAACTGAATCATGGGGGCAGTTTTCTCTATACTTTTCTCATGATAGCAAGTGAATTCTCATGAAATCTGATTGTTTTTATAGGGAGTTTTCCCCTTCACTTGGCTCTCATTATCTCTTGTCTGCCACCCTGTTGGGGGTGTCTTTGCTCCTCTTTTGCCTTCCGTTATGACTCTGAGGGTTCCTTACCCATGTGGAACTGTGAGTCCATTGAATCTCTTTTTCTTGATAAGTTACCCAGTCTCGTGTATTTTCTTCATAGCAGCATGAGAACAAACTATTGCACTGGATATTTTCACTTATTATTGGGAGCTAAACAGTGTGGACTCATGGACATAAATATGGCAACAGTCAACACTGGGGACTACTTTAGGGAGGAAGGGGGCAGGGGTTTGAATACTAACTTGAGTAGTGTGCTTAGTACTTGGTGATGGGATTAATCATATCACCAAACCTCAGCATCATGAAATCTAGCAGGTAAAAAACTTGCACATATACTCACTGAATCTAAAAGAAAAGTTGAAAATATAAAGAAAAAAATATAAATAAATTTGGATTGGATTAGTTCAAAGAAGAAAACTGTCTCCTTAGAGAAGTTATCATGATTGAGGAATATTACTACCTTCTTATTTATGCCACCAATTCACATATAATTGGATTGTAGGAACTTCCATAATGACTATAAAACTGACTTATGCCAGCCTGACTCCAAGATGTTGATATCATGTGAATCATACATGAGGGAGAGCTTGTGTTCTCATTTACTTGCCATTTCAAAGACATAAGAGTTCTGAAAAGCAAAGAATGCTGTAGGGTACTTAGTGTTCATGAGTTTTCTTTGCGTATTTTCATAGATGCTTCAGTTAAAGTTTGTTGTGTATCAAATGAACAGAATGAATTAACTTTTCTTACTGCCACAGTGGGAGATCATTATTTTCCATAGAGAGTTCAGTCATTAATGACCAGAATTGAAGGTTCTGCAATGTTACTGCTTCCCCTCCATTGTTTTCTGGTTGGATGAATCATAGTCATGACAAAAAAGAAAAATCTGAATAGATGTTTTTCAGAAGACATACAAATGGCCAACTGATAAAAAAATTTCACATCTCTAATCATCAGTAAATCAAAACAACAATGAGATAAAATCTCACCCAAGTTTAAATGGATTTTATCAAAAGGACAGAGACTAACAGATGCTGGCAAGGACATGGAGAAGAGGGGAATCCTTGTACATTGTTGGTGGGAATGTAAATTAGTGGAGCCACTGTAGACAACTGTATGGAGGTTCCTTAAAAACCTAGAAATAGAAGTACTATGTCATTCAGCCATTTCATTAATATCCCCCCAAAATTAATATATTGAAGATGTAATTGCACTCCCATGTTTATGGCAGCACTATTCATAATAGCCAAATAGGTAATCAACCTATGTGCCTGTCAGTAGCTGAATGAATAAAGAAAATGTATATATACAGAATGGAATACTATTCAGCTATAAAAAATAAAAGCCTATCAGTTGCCACAGAAGTTGATGGAACTGAAAGTCATTATGTTAATCAAAATAAGACAAGCACAGAAAGACAAATATTGCATATTCTAATTCATATGTGGCAGACAAATAAGTGGATGACATGAAGACAGAGAAATTAGATCAGTAGTTACCAGAGATCAGGAAGATTAGAGGGAAGGGAGGATGAAGAGAAGTTGATTAATGGGTAATAACATACAGCTTGATAGAAGAAATTAGACCTAGTGTTTGATACATCAGTTGGGTGGGTACAGTTTACAATAATCTATTGCATGTTTTTAAAATACTTGAAGAGAATAATTTAAACCTTTCTTGCATAAAGAAAAAATAAGGTGATAGATATCCTATTTACACTGATCTGATCTTTACAAATTATATGAATGCACTAAATTCACATATGCCCTGAAAATATGTACATCTTTTACATATCAATTTAAAAATAAAGAAAAAATTCATGAACTTTATTTATGTGGGTCTATTTCTGGTCTTTCTGTTCTGTTCCATTGATCTTTGTTTGTTTGCTCTTTCACCAGTGCCACACTCTCATGGTTACTGCAGGTTTATAGTAATTCTTAAAGTTTGGTAGTGCTATCCAATCTATAGACCAAGTTGAGAAGAATTCATATCTTAACAATATCCAGTCTTTCCATCTATGAACATAGAATATCTCACTGTTTATTTAGTTTTTTGATATCTTTAATCAGAGTTCTGTAGTTTTTCCCGTGTAGATCCTCATATATATCCATACTTTGTTAACTTTCTAAGTATTTCATTTTATAAAGACGCTAATGTAAATGGTGGTATACTTTTAATTTCAAATTCCACTTGTTAATTGCTGTTATATGGGATACAGATTGATTTTTGTGTATTAACCTTATATACCGTAACCTTGCTATAATTGCATGAGTCCAGGAGGATTTTGTTTGTTTGTTTGTTTTGTTTTGTGGGTTTTTTTGGTCAGTTCTTTAGGACCTTCTACAGAAGAGATCCAAGAATGTTACTGATTATTTTTTCAGTTTGTTCAGCCTTTCACTTGCTGTTAGGATGTAGTGATGACTTCAAATATCCTTGCATGATGGATTATCCATACCTGTATCAATACTTTGGTCACAATTATGTAACAAGTCTCTAAGAAGTTCCAAATAGTCTTCTGTGTCCTTCAAACTCTTCCAGCCTCTGCTGCTTCTAGATTTTTCAGGTGCTTTTATAGCAACACTACACTCCTCAGTGCCAGTTTTCTGTGTTAGACTGTTTTTTTACATAGCTATAAAGGAATAATACTGTGTAATTTGTAGAAAAGGGGTTTCATTGGCTCACAGTTCTGCAGGCCATACAGGAGGCATGGTGCTGGAATCTCCTTGACATCTGAGGAGGGACTCGGGAAGCTTCCAATTATGGTGGAAAGCAAAAGGGAAATATGCATGTCACGTGATGAGAGTAGGAACAAGAAAGCAGTGGAGGTCTTAGACACTTAAATAACAAGATCTTGCATGAACTAACTGAGACAGAACTCACTTCCATTAAGAGAATGGTGCTAACTCATTAAGGAGGGATCTCCCAACATGGTCCAGTCACCTTCTACCAGGCCCCATCTCCAACACTGGGAGTCACATTTCAATATGAAATTTGGAGATTTGGAGGGGACAAACATCGAAAGCATATGACTATGGATACCCAGGAATATTATCATGCTTGAACATTCAACACTATTTCATTATATTTATTTCCAGAATGACTGTATCAAGATTTTATTTCCACCAGAAATGCATAAATGTTCCCTTATCCCCACACACTCACCAAAATATGGGTGATTTCTAGTTTTCTAATTTCACCTATTATTTTTTTTCAGTGGTAACGACATATTTCTTTTTGGTTTAATCTTCACATCTTGGATTAGTAATGAGTTTAAGCATTATTACCTATTTAAACTTTTTTTTCTATGAATTGTTTTTTCTGGCTTTTTTTCATTTTTAAAATTGGGTTTACTTTCTTTTACTTAATTTATTGGAGTTCTTTCTATAACAGATAATACTTATTGTTTGCATTTGGATCTTTGACATGTCTCCTTTCCAACTGCCATCTTTCTGTTAACTCTCACTGTGGGATCCTTCATTAAACAGAAATACTGAATTTTGATTTATGAAATATGTACTCTTTGGCTTCATATCTTATGCTTTTGGAATATTTGTCTTCAAGAAATATTTCCAATTTTAATTAACAAAGATATTCCCTTCTGTTTTTTTTTCAGTTTGGTTTGTATTTATGTCTTCTCTTTCTCCATATAATGAACAACTTTTTAAAAAATTAAATCTACCAAATTACCCATCCCCACAGTTTTAAAGTACCATGTATACTATTTTTCAAGTCTCATGGGTCTTGCACTGGACTTAATAATTCTGTTCCATTTTTTTCCTACTTGCCTGTTGCTGGGGTAGAAACGCTGATAAACATATCGTGGTTCTGAAGTTCATGAACATATTAGGGGAAGGAGCCAACATCCCATGCTTGTTTGCCATTCCAACATAAAAACTGTTACCAGATGGATCCGAAACAAATTTTGGACTGTGTGGAACATCTTCACTGGATCTTCATGGACTACCATTTATTGCTTCAATATCTAACCCAGCGTTCAACATAGTCCAGGCCCTAATAAATTCACCTAAATTCACTTCCCACTATTTGTCCATCCCCTTTCTGATCCCTCTAATATTTTCTTCAACAACCCCTCCCTCTTTAATCTGCTGGACAAAATCCTGCCATTCTTAAAGGGACTGAGTGCTACTTCTCCATCAAAGCTTTCCCTAATTCTCTTAAAATGAACTCTTTATTCTCTAGTTTAACATAAAACTCTGCACCTCTCTTTCTGAACTTGTATTGAGCCCTGAACTGTGGCATTTATGTCATATAATCTCCCTCCTCCTAAAATGTATGTGTTTTGCAAAGAGGAACAATGTCATTCCTTTTGGTGCTTTGCATTAAATACACTTGAAAACATTTGAGTGAAGGCCTGGAACTGATTAAATAACAACACATTCAAGAGTGATTGACAGCCTATCCTTCACACACACCCCAGTACATGTGTGCTGGGGTGAAAGAGACAGGCCCTGACATAGTCTGTCTTTGTTTTTCTTTAGCCCAAAGTAAATGTCTTGAAAGTTTGCCATAGTTTCTGTGGTTTGATAACTAATCTTGCTTCATCATAAATTGGGGGTGGTAACAGGTCATTGCCATTTTTTTCCCCAGATGTTAAACTGATCATACAGCTGTTAGATAATATTACCATAAAATATAGATATTAGACAGAATCAAATAAGAATCAAGCAGAAGTCCTAAGAGTCACTTGATATTTTTTACTTTCTTTTTTTCTTTCTTTTCCCCCTAAAGCCAGGTGCATGAATGGGCAATGTCAATATGTGTTGATGCTGGTGACAGGGAGCCAAGAGGGAGAAGTGAAGGTGGAAATAGTATATCATTATTAGGTTCATTAAAAAAACAGAGATTAGGTAGAAATTATTAGAAGATTTACTTTCCATTAGTAAATGGAAAGTAAAAGCACTGTAGTTAAAAGACATTTATGTCATTCTAAGAAAAATTGAACTGCAGAAAACAAAGAGGGGCCACTATGATGTGCTGGCTAGGGGCCCAACAGAATGCATAACACTGGTAATGAAGCAACAGTAGCTTCAGGGAAAACAAATATTTTGCTGTATTCCAGGCCCCAGTCTTTCTGGGAGATGGGCACTAGATGAGTTAGACATTAAGGAGACATACGCTTAGTTTTTAAGAAGGTTGTCTTGTTAGAATTTGGAAAATAGATGAAATGTGAATTAGTGACTGATTTATCAGGAGCAGAACACTGAAAATCAAGACAGGAACACTATGGTAGGTTTAGTATTTTAGTTTTGTGTTTTTTCTTTCTTATTTGTTGAAATACCGCTATTTAATAATGGATCCTTGCTGTTGCTGACCACGTTTTTGTTTTTACTATAGTTCAGTAAATCGGTATAAACTCCAAGTATTGTCTTAACCAAAATTTAGTAGAGTAAGTGGAAGTACCACTGTTGTAACTTGTTCTAGTCTTAAATATTTGAGAACAAAATATAGTAAATACTGAACATTGCTATTGTATACCTTGTGGGTAAAATTTAACCTTTGAATTCAAAAGATATTTTGGGTTCATATTTTTAAAAAGAAATTTTAAATAATCACCAGATTACATTTAAGGTAAGAAAAGTACAATGGCTAAGAGCTTGCTTTATGAGGTTGGATAGATCTGGGATTGAATGCTGATTCATTTTCTTTTTTTTTTTTTTTTATTATACTTTAAGTTCTGGGGTACATGTACAGATCTTGCAGGATTGTTGTGTAGGTACACACATGCCATGGTCATTTGCTGCCTCCATGCCCCCATCACCTACATCAGGCATTTCTCCCAATGTTATCCCTCCTCAACCTTCCCACCCCCTGCTATCCCTCCCCTACCCTCTACCCCTCAACAGGCCCTGGTGTGTGATGTTCCCCTCCCTGTGTCCATGTGTTGTCATTGTTCAAGACCCACTTATGAGTGAGAACATGCGATGTTTGGTTTTCTGTTCTTGTGTCAGTTTGCTGAGAATGATGGTTTTCAGATTCATCCATGTCCCTGCAAAGGACATGAACTCATCCTTTTTTATGGCTGCATTGTATTCCATGGTGTATATGTGCCATATTTTCTTTATCCAGTCTATCATTGATGGGCATTTGGCTTGGTTCCAGGTCTTTGCTATTGTAAACAGTGCCACAGTGAACATACATGTGCATGTGTCTTTATAATAGAATGATTTATAATCCTTTGGGTATATACCCAGTAATGGGGTTGCTGGGTCAAATGGTATTCCTATAATTAGATCCTCGAGGAATCACCACACTGTCTTTCACAATGGTTGAATTAATTTACACTCCCATCAACAGTGTAAAAGCGTTCTTATTTCTCCACATCCTCTCCAGCATCTGTTGTCTCCAGATTTTTTAATGATCACCATTCTAACTGGCATGAGGTGGTATCTCAATGTGGTTTTGATTTGCATTTCTTTAATGACCAGTGATGATGAGCACTTTGCTTGATGTCAGTAAGGCCACTGAATCATTCCAAGGCTCCGTTTTTTCGTCTATACAATGGACATTGTATATATGAAATTATTTTATTAAAGGGTTACATGTAGTATATTATAGAAAGTATTTAGTATGGTTTCTGAATCATGGTAAGCTTTTAATAAATGATATTGCCTATCAGTAGCAATATCATAAGCATCATAATTATCATCAACAACATGACAATAATCAAAGCTTAAGACTGACAAAGATTAAGGTAATTCATACTTATTTCATGTCTAGACACACATGTTTCTCCAGTCACTGGGTTTATGCATGTATGATCTGTCATGTTAATGTTCAAATAATGCAAACCTGTGCAAAATTAAATTGGTAACTTCAGAAAGATAATCAAATTATAGCTGTAAAGGACAAAATAGCAACTACTTTAAGAAATGCACATCTAATAATATTTACACGAATCATGTTTACTGCCCTCCCATGACTTCTCACTGCACTTGAATAAAGTCTAGACTCTTTAAAGTGCTCTTCAACGTGCTATGAGATTTGGCTCCAGCCTCTCTTGGCTTCAGTTCTTCACTTTCCTCCTCTTCCTTCACTCACTCTGTTTATCAGACATATTCCTTTTTTGCTTGTTTCTTTGTTCCAGAACATGCCCATACTCAACTTGATCAGGTCACTGTTTGATTTTATTTTCCTGGCACTTATGACTGCTCGACACTGTCTTGCATGTGTGTGTGTTTGCTTGTTTATTGTTTTCTCCTGACTTGTGGGATGGGAGTTTTATAAAATTGAAAGCAGTTGACGTAATTCATACATTTTCATGTCTTTAGTGTTGAGAACATTGACTGTCACATGGTACAGATCAATAATAGGTAAAGGTATAAATATGCAGAGATGTGGTCAGTTCATTTATATCCTAATTTGGTCCTAACCTTAAAATATTTTCTCCCTTTTATTATTAAGCAACAACAGCAGCAGCAAACAACCCTAAAGTCATAATTTATAAGATGATTTTATGTTTTTCTGCAATATTTTCTATTTGGAACTTTATTTTAACATGTGAATGAATTGTAAGATTATTGTAGGATAAAACCTACTTTATACATATTTCTTCATGCTTTTAAACTCAAATACCAAATATCTAAAAAGTTAATCATGATGCCTTTTGTAAAGTCAAAATTGTTATGCATGGAGGCTTAGAGACAGGTTCTAACATAATTTTTCATAAATCTCACAATCGTTTAAAAATGCAAAGCTCAAAGCCTATTATATTTTTTTCTCTTTTAAATACATGAAATTTTATACTGGATATAGTTGAGAGTATAGCAGCAGAACATGTATTTCCATAAACTGGTCCACTTGAGAGGATTTCAAAGCTTGCTTTTCTACCTTTTCTATATTGCTGGTTTCCGAGGGTCAAAAGATTTAGGGTTCAAGACAGTGATCTCCTGAGATTATGGATTTGTCACCATGGCAACAAGCAAACTAAATCAGTAAGCAAGGACAGGGGAAGACTCTCTCCTATTATTTCACAGCAAGAAAGATCAATAAAACTGTGCTCTTTTAGGAAGATTTATAGTTCTATTGTAAAGGTAACTAATTTTCATTGTGAATTTACTAATTTCTGGTAGTTTCTGACCCTGACCTAAAAATGGAAATGTTTAGGTGATAGAATGTAATTTTTGAGAAATAACATTCTTCAACTGTTCTGAATTTCAGTGTCACCTTCAATACCACTTCTAAACTTAATATCCAAATTATTCAGGGTCAGAGTAAGTCTAGTTGGAGGTTAATTACCGTTCATCTATGTGGGTTGAAGTATAAGAAGTAGAAGAGACTTTTAAATTAGCAAACAAAAAACATCAGAAGTCAGAATAGTGTTTTACAAAACTTGCCCTTGAGGACTCAGTGAAGAACGCCCAGAAGTATAGTCACCTGGATGGAGAACGTTTACTTACTTGAAACTAGGAACAAAACAACCAGACTAGGATGTGGGAATTCTGCCTTTTCTCTTCATTGCAAAGCCACCTGCCGGCTGATGTCAGGTCTCGGCTGCCTCATCAGGCACACAAGGAAGCAGAGTTGAGGTTGTGACATGGATGAGGGGAGGAATAAGCACTGCTATCAGAGCTTTTAGGACAGCATGTGACACATTGCACTGTATGGCTCTCTACGTTTTGTCACCCAAGTCTTGATTGCAAGGTCCATGTGGGAGGAAATCAGGTATTATATTTTTAATATTAAATACTTATTCACAATGCCTAGTATTTAGAAGTTGTTAAATATATATTATGGAATCAATGAATAAAATGACTGAGTACATAAATTCCATCCTGGATTCAACCTTCTGTTCACTTCTGCCCAGTCTTTTGTCTTTGATAACCACATCCAGGGACAAGTTATTGAAAAATACAGATTGGCCTTTAATGAGCTTGCCTAGTTCACAATGGATTATTAAAGCCCTTATTTCAGTGCTCCTGGTTATCAAAATTCTGTACTGCCATTTGCCCGTATTTGTTGAATAGTTTTTAATTGCAATTTTGTTTTTCTACTTAAATAGTAGATGTTGTAAATGAAAAGAAAATCTAGCATTTTTCCCTTTTGCATTGCACATTTAAAATGAAAATGGTGACCTTGCTCTAGCAACTAGTTGCATTATTTTTCTTTCATCATGTGATTTCCTTCACTTTTTGAAAGTGTCAACTACAACTTGACTCTTCATGAAATCATCCCCGTACTGGTTGTCTTGGGTTAAGAGGCTAAATATAAAATTTATTTCCTCCAAAAACATTTTTAAAAGATGAAGAGTTTGATTTTGGCATTGTCCAAAATTGAATTTAATAATATCTGTGAAGACTTTAAAAACTCAAATTTTAAAAATGAGATTAAGAAAAAAGATAATCATATTGGTGAGGATATGGAGAAACTAGAACTCTTGCACACTGTTGGAGGAAATGCAAAATGGTGCAGCTGTTAGGGAAAATAGTATTGAGTTTGCTCCAAAATCTAAAAACAGAACTATCATGTGATCCAGTCCTCCCATTTACTGGTATATAGCAAAAGGATATGAAACCAGTATCCTGAAAAGATATTTGCAGTTCTATATTCTTTGCAACACTAGTCACAATAGCCGAGATATGCAAACAAGCCAAGTGTCCGACAGCTAAATGGATAAAGAAAATGTGGGAATACATGCAATGAAATACTCTTCTGCCTTTAAAAAGAAAAATTCTGCTATACAAGACAATATGGATGAATATTGAGGATTTTTATGCTTTGGGAAATAAGTTGGTCACAGAAAAAGACAAATACTACATGCTTCCACTGATATGAGATGTCTAAAATAGTCAAATTTGTAGAAAAAAAAGTGGAATGGTGGTTACTAGGGGCTGGGTGGAGAGAAAAACTGGGAGCTAATCAGCAGGCATAAAATTTCAGTTAAGATTAATAAGCTCTTGATAGTAAAAAATAATGTACACTTAAAATTTTGTTACATGGGTAGATCTCATGTTAAGTGTTATCACAATAAAATTTAAAACACAAAGTGAATAAAATATTTCACTCTCACTGTAGCTTTGTGGGTTCATACACAGAAACCAACATTGATTCATTTTCACTATTCTGATTTCATGTTTGTTGGTTCTTTGAAGTAACCTTTGCTTTTTGAGGGACAATTAGATAGAATTGAATTTTTCTTTGTCATGAAACTGTCATCTCTCTTAAAGACTAAGATTTGCCTAATTTAAATAGAATTCTGACACTTTTGACCGCAAGTTAAAAATTCATCTCAAATACTGAGCACCTGCTGTAAGGAAGTCTTTCGGGTAGGCATTGGTTATAAAGTGCTGATCCCAACAGATGCATTTTCCTTCCCCAACATGTTCCTGCTGTGAAGGAGTACACTGGCAATGGTCAAATAAACACATAGTTATATAATTACCACTTGCCATAAATACTATAAATGGAAACAACAGTGGATAATAATAGGAGATAATACCATGGCACTTATCCATAGGATAATGGAATAAAATCTCTTCATAAAATCAGCTGAGACCTAAATGAAAAGTCAGTTAGGTGAAGAAGGAAAAGTGTGATATTCCAGGTGGAGTAAGCTGTGTCCCTGGGGGCCTTGAGGTAGGAAACACAGCATAGTATAGTCCTGGTACTAACAGGGTTCCAGTACAGTGGCTGAGAAGAGGGGAAGATGAGTTGGAGGAGCGGAGTTGGTAGGCAGAGGCCAAATGATGCAGGGGTTGGTAGTCCATGACACAGTCTGTCTGTTTTTGAAGTATAATGAGATACTATTGGAAAAATGTAAATAGCAAAATAGCATGATATAATTTCTTTCTTTCTTTAAATGATTAGTTTGTAGGAGATAAGTGCTTTGAAGACAGAGGTAGGGAGTGCAGGAAAGCTTTCCTATTGAGCAGATAAATCAGAAGGTACATCTTTATTTTATACGGTTTGAGGACCAATAAATATTGTATGCATCAGAACTTCTGTTTTCTGCGGATGTCATTTAAGTTACTTATATTTTGCTTGTTTTAAAATTTTGTTTATGTTTAGTATTCATAAGGAATCTTATTTTCTATTTTCAATTTACCTGAAAATCTATAATCGTAATACCGTATGTATACTTTCATCTGCTCCTAAAATAAAAGTTTATTAAGTACACACTATGTGCTAAGAATTGTGCAAGGATGAAGACATGTGTAACAGTCATCATCTCTCACCCTGTCTCTGTCTCATACCTGCTGTCTTTTTTGCCTTTGTGGGTCACTGAACTGTAAAATCATGAATCATTCATTATGTTTCTTCTTTATATTTCTTATTCAGAAACATCTACTAAGGTAGACTGTCCTTTAAGCTGCTGGGCTTGAGCTAATGTCACAGAAAAAAAATACATTTTATTTCATTCCTTAATTGTAGCCCAGAGTATTCTCTAAGTTTTGTGCTGCTTCTTACAAATTATAAGCAGTTTCAACAAGAAAACTGGAAAATAACAGTTAAAAATCAGCATCTATATTTGATATCTCATTTCTAACTGCATATAGCTCTATATATATGTATACACATGTATGTATCTATAACACATAGTGTGTGTGTGTATATATATGTGTATATATATATATAAACACATATATATGTGTGTGTATATATATATATAAACACAAATATATATTGAGAGGGAGAGAGAGGGAACCTCATATACATATTAAAAAAAGGTACAAGTCCAGTGTAATTCTTAAGATGGACAAAGTCCCTAAAATTAATGTGCGGTTGTGTATCCTTAATGATTTGATAGGTTCCTATGAAAACTAGTTTCTTTTCTAATTTTGTAGATGCATGCACAATATCTAGTTTATCATTTTTTATTTTGCTTTTGTCACAGATTATACGGGTTCTCATTAAAGTTCTATCCCCTTGTCTATTCAAAGTGCACACCCAGTCACTCTTTAAAAAATTTTTTTTTTAGTTTATTGCTTACAGTCTTGTTAAATAATGAAAATTCCCCACATTAATTACCAAGCATTCTGGAGTTGAATTCTATAAGTGACCTTCCGAGTTCCTGAGATGATCTTTCTTCACTCTTCTCTCAATATTTCTAGATTCTCTTTTTTTGGAAGTACTGAAATCTATTATTGAGCAAAACAGGGTGAATTGCTTGCATAAAATTATTTGTTTTCATGACAGTTTTGTGTTGAATTTAGGCAAATGAGTTCAGATTAAAGCAATAAACATTGAGAACTTGTGAATAAAGATCTCATCATAGAAATGTTTGTCAGAGTCAGGAAAAGGCCAATTTTCCATTACAGATGTAGATTAATATTTTTCCCTAATCTAGATGCAAATATGATCAATTTTTAAAATAAGTCTATATAATATTGACAATAGTTAAATATGTTACTTGCTTGAAGGTAAATTGATATATATACATCCCTTTCATCGTTCTTGTTGAAAACATATATTATGTGTTAGTATTTATAGACTGGAAAGGGTTTAATAAAAACTAAAACTAAAAATATATTCATATTTATTAAATTTATCAAATGTATGGAATCACTCGATTTTTTCTGAATATGGTCTAGAGGAAAAATAATATAATACAACATGTGTTCTCAGTATGCTAGCCTATTGATTTGAGAAGTGGTTCCTTTAAGTTACATAAATAAGGAAAGAAACTTACAACCAAATAAACAATACACAATTAAAAGTCACTTGCCCATTGTTTTCATATGCAGAAATTCAGTCATTAGTTTTACAAATACAAATATTAAGGACCGGATACTAATGAATATAGGTAAAATTGACAATCCTATTCATTTCAAAACCAAGAAAATATTTTTATTTGACAGAAGGACTTACATTTGTTTAAATAAGTTAAGTTGTCTAACATACTTTGACTTAGTTAAGTTACTCAGTAAAATTTGAGCACCCACTGTGTACTGTCGTTTACAACAGGTGTTACAATTCTATCCCCTTTCTCACTTTCTGACTTCTTCAGAGGTATTTTCTCAGGCAATACATACATTATTACCTCTGCAAAATGTTGACAGAAAGCCAAAAACTAGTAATCATATGTATAAGCACCCCGGCTACTCTTTATTTGAAGAGTGCATCCAAAGGGTTGTTTTTCCCTGATTATGCTGTAAAAATTTAACCCACATTTATTGTTGATAATGAGAACAGTAGTAAAAATGCTTAGTATTTGATCTGTTGACTCAAAGTGATGCTTTCTAGATCATTGTAACTGTGATCTAGTTAATTAGTGCTTATGACAACCAAGGAACCTTTTATTATGCCTAGCCCCTCACTAGAGTGTGCCATCTAATTAGTGGAAAGTTTGAGGGTAAGTTGCCCAGTTGGCAACTGCTGGTGGATGATGCCGACAGGATCAGGTTGAAGAGCTAAACTTTCAAGACCTGTCAGTGTAAAGGTCAGTGATTCTTAATGCTGGCTGCATGTGAGTTCTTTTAACTTGTTCTGATATTCAGGTTGGAAACTCAGATTAATTCAAGCAGAAGGTAGGGCAGAGGGACCCTAGACACAGGTGTTTCTAAAACTTACTGGGGGGTTCCTAATGTGTAGACAGTGTTGAGAAACTAGAGAGTGACTCTTATTTTAGACAGAAAGAGAACCGTGTCACTGATTTCACTTGCTCTGTGGGCACATTTTAGTTACAGGGGCTTTAACTTGTGCTTTCCTTCATTACGTTCTCAGTTCTTAAAGTGATTGGGAAACCAGCATCATCAGCATCTGGGAACTAGATAGAAACGCAGGTTTTCCATCCTGACACTGAACTTATCAAAACAGAAACTCTGGGATTGGATCCTAGAATTCTGTGTTTTTAACAAGCCTTCCAAGCAATTCTAATGTACATTAAAGTTTCAGAATCAATTTAGGCAAAGCCTAGGCTAATATGGATACATGGAATCTAACAGTTACAGCTCTCCCCGTTCATAGGGTGACCCAACTCCCAATTACATAGAAGGCACCTGGTCAAGCAATCCAATGCACATGTTCTATGACCTTCTGTTCCTTCCTTTCCAGAGTGAAGTAGGTGACTTAAATAACATTTTTATTATTCTAAATGCCTTCTAAGAGTAATGAATGACATGTCATAAATATCCATATCCAAAAAATAAGTACTCTTCAAAAGAATGTTCAGGAAATAACATAAATATATTCCTTGGTTATAATCCCTGAAAAAAAAAAAAAGAAAATCTATTCCCAAAGTCTGAATAGATTTATGTAAGAAACTGTTTTTTCTCTGTTAGTCAAAATTAAACAGAGTAATAGTTTCCCAGGTTTTCTTTTCCTGTCTGAGGAACAAACTTGGTATTGAGATAAGAAAACATATGTTTTATACCCAGTTAATGAATTAAATAAGACTTTCTAGAGCTATAAGGATAATTAGACTTTCTATCAGTACTAGATTTTGTCTTTCTCCCAATATTTTATCTGTTCAAGGCAATCATTTATAATTTCCCTCTGGTCTGGAAGTTTGTGATATTCTTCTAAAGTTACTCTCATATCTGCTTTTTTGGACATGAAAATGTTTTTCCAACACATTTCTACTGTCAACTCTTTTAATTTTTATGTAGGGTAGAATCTTTAAAGTTTTATCTTTTTAACAAGCTATGGCCTTTCATTGTTGCAAATCGTTAAGTCCCATCTTACCAAGTTTCAATAATACTTTTCTGTTCATGTGTACTTCCTTAAAGATACGAATAGACATTTCTCAAAAGACAGACAAATGACCAACAGGTATATGAAAAAAATGCACAACATCACTAATCATCAGCGAAACACAAATCAAAACCATAGTGAGATACCATCTCACCTCAGTTAAACTGGCTATTACCAAAAAAATAAGAACATGTTGGCATCGATGCAAAGTGAAAGTAGAATGCTTGTACACTGTTACAGGAAAGTAAAATAGTACAGTCATTATGGAAAGTAATATCGAGTTCCTAAAAAAAACAAAACAAAACAAAACATAAAATAGAGCTACCATATGATCCAGAAATCCCACTGCTGGGTATATATCCAAAAGAAAGAAAACCAGTATGTCGAAGAGATAGCTGTACTTCCATGTTTATTGTAGCACTATTTACAAGAGCCAAGATATGGAATCATCCTAAGTGTCCATCAACGGATGAATGAATAACAACAATGTGGTACATGTACACCATGAAATACCATGCAGCCCCCCCCCCAAAAAAAAGAATGAAATCCTATCATTTGTAGCAACATGGATGGAACTGGAGGAGATTCTTAAGTGAAATAAGTGAAGCACAGAAAGACAATATTGCATGTCCTCACGCATGTGGGAGCCAAAAAAGTTGGATCTCATGGAGGTAGAAAGTGGAATGGTTATCAGAGTTTGAGAAGAGTGGGGGCTAGGAGGGATGAAGAAAGATTGGTTAACAGGCACAAAATACAATTAGATTGAAGGAATAAGTTCTAGTGTTCAATAGCACAGTAGGGTGACTATATAGTATGTGTACATACTATATATATATGTAATAGGTAGTTACATATTACAAAAATTTATAGTATATTTCAAAATAGCTAGATGAGAAAATATAGAACGTTCACAACATAAATAAATGATACATGTTTGGTGTGATGGATATCCTAATTACCCTGATTTGATCATTGCAAGTTGTATGTAAGTATCAAAATATTTGTACTCCATAAATAGGTAGAACTATTATGTATCAAAAAACTACCATTTACACTAAAAAGATTCAAAATAGAGATCAAGTATTTAGCTTGGGATTTCAAATAGTTGGATATAGAAACTAAATACTAAATACTAAAGAGTTAAATACCAAAGAGTTAAAATTCTTATTCTGCCCATGGAATCCAGAAATACCAGACTGGAAGGCACTTTGATTTCAGGTAGTACTGAAAACTATCTGTTTTGTGGCTTTTCTTTTCATATAACAATCATTATTTTACCTAGTGATTGTTGATAAATTTTACACCAGTTATTTTTGTCTCTGTCCTTCAAACCACAGTTTAAATACATTTCTCTCAAGCTGCTAATTATCCTGCCAGAAGGTACATTGTTGGCAATAGAATCCAGAATCTGAAAATTATGTTTGTCAATAAAAACAAGGTTCATTCCTGTTCTTTCTCTACATCTATTAGGAAGAATCTTATCCTTCAAGTGGAGGGATACCATTACCAAATTTCCATCCTTTCTGACTTTTGAAATCTGGATGGTTGCCAAACTTAAACTGGGCCTCAGAGTTACCTGGAGGCCTTGTTAAACTTGAATTTGAACTTGGATCTGTCTTAAAAAAACAGATTGCTGTTTTGATTACTGTAGTCTTATAGTATAGTTTAAAGTCTGGCAGTGTGTTGCCTCCAGCTTTGTTCTTTTTGCTTAGGATTATCTTGGCTATGCAGGGTCTCTTGTGATTCCATATGAAGTTTAAAGTAGTTTTTTCCAGTTCTGTGAAGAAGGTCATTGGTAGCTTGATGGGGATAGCATTCAATCTATAGATTACTTTGGGCAGTATGGCCATTTTCACGATATTGATTCTTTCTAACCATGAGCACGGAATGTTTCTCCATCTGTTTGTGTCCTCTCTTATTTCGTTGAGCAGTGGTTTGTAGTTCTCCATGAAGAGGTCCTTTACATCCTTTGCTAGTTGTATTCCTAGATATTTTATTCTCTTTGTAGCAATTGTGAATGGGTGTTCGCTCTTGATTTGGCTGTTTGTCTGTTATTGGTATACAGGAATGCTTGTGATTTTTGCACATTGATTTTGTATCCTGAGACTTTGCTGAAGCTGCTTATCAGTTTGAGAAGATTTTGGGCTAAGACGATGGGATCTTCTAGATACACAATCGTGTCATCTGCAAATAGGGACAGTTTGACTTCCTCCTTTCCTAATCGAATACCCTTTATTTCTTTTTCTTGCCTGATTGCTCTGGCTAGAACTTCCAATACTATGTTGAATAGGAGTGGTAAGACAGGGCATCCTTGTCTAGTGCCTGATTTCAAAGGGAATTCTTCCAGCTTTTGCCCGTTCAGTATGATATTGGCTGTAGGTTTGTCATATATAGCTTTTATCATTTTATGATACGTTCCATCAATACCTAGTTTATTGAGAGTTTTTAGCATGAAGGGCTGTTGAATTTTATTGAAGGCCTTCTCTGTATCTATTGAAATAATCATGTGGTTTTTATATTTGGTTCCATTTATGTGATGGATTACATTTATGGATTTGCGTATGTTGAACCAGCCTTGCATCCCCGGGATGAAGCCTACTTGGTCGTGATGGATAAGCTTCTTAATGTGCTGTTGTAATCTGTTTGCCAGTAACTTATTGAAGATTTTTGCATAGGTTTTCATCATGGATATTGGCCTGAAGTTTTGTTTTTTAGTTGAGTCTCTGTCTGGTTTTGGTATCAGGATGATGTTGGTCTCATAAAATGAGTTAGGGAGGATTCCCTCCTTTTGTATTGTTTGACACAGTTTCAGAAGGAATGGAACCAGCTCTTCTTTGTACGTCTGGTAGAATTTGGCTGTGAACCCGTCTGGGCCTGGACGTTTTTTGGTTGGTAGGCTATTGATTGCTGCCTCAACTTCAGCCCTTGTTTTTGGTCTATCCAGGGTTTCAGCTTCCTCCTGGTACTGGTACCAAAACAGAGACATAGACCAATGGAACAGAACAGAGACCCCAAAATAAACACTGCACATCTACAACCATCTGATCTTTGACAAACCCAGCAAAAACAAGCAATGGGGAAAGGATTCCATGTTTAATAAATGGTATTGGGAAAACTAGCTAGCCATTTGCAGAAAGCAGAAACTGGACCCCTACCTGTCACCTTACACTAAAATTAACTCCAGATGGATCAAAGATTTAAACATAAAACCTAACACCATAAAAACACTAGAAGAAAACGTAGGCAAAACCATCCAGGACATAGGCATAGGCAAGGACTTCATGACTAAAACACCAAAAGCAATGGCAATGAAAGCCAGGATAGACAAATGGGATCTAATTAAACTCCAGAGCTTCTGTACAGCAAAAGAAACCATCATTAGAGTGAATTGACAACCAACAGAATGGGAAAAAATTTTTGCAATCTACTCATCTGACAAAGGGCTAATATCCGGAATCTACAAAGAACTAAAACAGATATACAAGAAAAAAACAACCCCATTCAAAAGTGGGCGAAGGATATGAACAGACACTTTTCAAAAGAGGACATATATGAGGCCAACAAACATGAAAAAATGCTCATCATCACTGGTCATTAGAGAAATGCAAATCAAAACCACACTGAGATATCATCTCATGCCAGTTAGAATGGCGATCATTAAAAAATCAGGAGACAGGCCGAGCGCGGTGGCTCACACCTGTAATCCCAGCACTTTGGGAGGCCGAGGCAGGTGGATCTCAAGGTCAAGAGATCGAGACCATCCTGGCCAACATGGTGAAACCCCGTCTCTACTAAAAATACAAAAATTAGCTGGGCATGGTGGCACGTGCCTGTAGTCCCAGTTACTCGGGAGGCTGAGGCAGGAGAATTGCTTGAACCCAGGAGGCAGAGATTGCGGTGAGCCGAGATCACGCCATTGCACTCCAGCCTGGGTACCAAGAGCGAAACTCGGTCTCAAAAAAAAAAAAAAAAAAATTCAGGAGACAACAGATGCTGGAGAGGATGTGGAGAAATAGGAACACTCTTACACAGTTGGTGGGAGTGTAAATTAGTTCAACCATTGTGGAAGACAGTGTGGCGATTTCTCAAGGATCTAGAAATAGAAATTCCATTTGATCCAGCAATTCCACTATTGAGTATATACCCAAAGAACTATAAATCGTTCTACTATAAAGACACATGCACGTGTATGTTCATTGCAGCTCTGTGTACAATAGCAAAGTCCTGGAACCAACCCAAATGCCCATCAATGATAGACTGGGCAAAGAAAATGTGGTACATATACTCCGTGAAATACTACACAGCCATAGAAAATGATCAGTTCGTGTCCTTTGTAGGGACTTGGATGAATCTGCGAACCATCATTCTCAGCAAACTGACCCAAGAACAGAAAGCAAAGCACCGTATGTTCTCACTTATAGGTGGGTGTTGAACAACGAGAACACGTGGACTCAGGGAGAGGAGCATCACACACGGGACAGTTGGTGGGGGTAGGGGAGAGACAGTCGGGGGGATAACATGGGGAAAAATGCCAGATATAATATGCACCTAAAGTAAAATAAAAAAAACAAAACAAAACAGATTGCTTGGCCCACACCCAGAGTTTCTGATTCAGTAGGTCTACGCAGGAGCTCAAGAAATTGCAGTTCTGATAGATTCTCAGCTGATGCTGCTGACCACATTTTAAGTACCATTGTTAAGGTGTTCTTTCCTAATGAGATGAAAAACCAATGGCTTTCAAATGTCAAAATTGCTCTCAAATTCGCCGACTGTTCACCGTTTCCATTTTCCACTTCCTGTCAGTTCTCCCCATTGTAGCCAGGCTGATTATCTTAAAGTATGAGCAATAAAAGATTTTTTAGCTTGGTTGTCCCTCTGCTCAAAACCTATCAGAATACTTTCCTTTACTGTTAAGGTATAAATCCACTTCCTCCCTAACCTTCCAACATAGGGTTCCAGGTTCAGCATGATCTACCTCCATACCATCCTCATTTCAAGTCCCACACCCCCATCTCTCGTCCTTTTAACTGAACTCTTTCCATCTTGAGTCTTAATTAGTTGCTTATTTTCCAAGGATGCTCTTCTATTAATTCTGAGGCCTCTCAACTGTTACTCTTCAGGCTGTGGTGTAGCCTCTCTCACCTCTGTCTGGGCTCCCTGCCATACTTCTGTGGTGAGTAACTCTCATGGTTTGCCCACGACTGAGGAGTTTTTTTTAGAAAATAAGACTTTCAGTGATAAAATCAGGACAGCCTTGGGCAAACCAGGAAGATCGAGCATGCTGTCTATCTCCCAGCTTTCAATTTTATGTTTTCTTTATAGCACTTACATACTTTATAATTTTATATTGACGTGTGATTTTTTTGAGCACTTGCCATCCTTGTTAGACTACAACTCCATAAGACAAAAGATGGCAACTCTTCTGTCATCGGAGCCTAGCACTACACTTTCACAAAATACCAGCTCAGTAATTACTGCTTTTGAAAAAGCTACATGTGTTATTGGTTACGTCTGCTACAAAGGGAAATGGAAAGTGCTGAATGTGAGTTATAAAACAACCTGCAATATTTTTCTCACCTTATAAAACATATGCTATCTCATCAGAAAATTTTGGAAATAACATTTCATACATTACTCTGTTCCCATTGGTCTCTTGACATTGCTAACGTGTTTTAGTTGGCTTGAGCCCACCAATTCCATTTATGTCCCAGACTTTTCAGCTAAGAGGGGCTGCAGCTAAAAAAAAAGTACCCATATCTCTGATCTAGTAAGTTGATACCCAATGACCCTTTCTCAGTAAAAATGAAAAATGAGTAACTATTGAGTGCTTATTATATATACCAAGCTCTGGGCTAAGCACTATGCCTATGTTATCTCTTAAAAATGTATATCTGATATCTATTTCTCTAATGACCAGTGATGATGATCATTTTTTCATATGTTTGTTGGCCTCATGTGTGTCTTCTTTGGTAAAGTGTCTGTTCATGTCCTTTGCCCACTTTTGAATGGGCTTGTTTGTTTTTTGTTTGTAAATCTGTTTTAGTTCTTTGTAGATTCTGGATATCAGCCCTTTGTCAGATGGGTAGACTGCAAAAATTTTTTCCCATTCTGTTGGTTGCCAATTCACTCTACTGACTGTTTCTTTTGCTGTGCAGAAGCTGTGGAGTTTGATTAGGTCCCATTGTCTATTTTGGCTTTTGTTGCCAATGCTTTTGGTGTTTTGGTCATGAAGTGCTTACCTACGCCTATATCCTGAATGGTTTTGCCTAGGAGATACCACCTCATGCCAGTTAGAATGACGATCATTAAAAAAGCAGGGGGTGGGTGTTGAGGAGGGATAGCATGGGGAGAAATAACAGATACAGATGATGGGGAGGAAGGCAGCAAATCACACTGCCATGTGTGTACCTATGTAACAATCTTGCATGTTCTTCACATGTACCCCCAAACCTAAAATGCAATAAAAAGTATATATATTAAAAAAAAATCTGGAGACAACAGATGCTGGAGAGGATGTGGAGAAATAGGAACACTTTTACACAGTTGGTGGGAGTGTAAATTAGTTCATCCATTGTGGAAGACAGTATGGCGATTCCTCAAAGACCTAGAAATAGAAATTCCATTTGACCCAGCAATCCCATTACTGGGTATATATCCAAAGGATTATAAATCATTCTACTATAAGGACACATGCACACGAATGTTCATTGCAGCACTGTTTACAATAGCAAAGACCTGGAACCAACCCAAATGCCCATCGATGATAGACTGGACAGGGAAAATGTGGCACATA
>PVKV010028258.1:0-25232 GCA_004027835.1 Alouatta palliata | reverse complement strand
GGGGTGTCCTGCCTGGGGGTGTCCTGCCTGGAGGTGTCCTGCCCGGGGGGTATCCTGCCTGGGGGTGTCCTGCCCGGGAGGTGTCCTTCCTGGTGGTGACCTGTCCGGGGGTGCCCTGCCCGGGGTTGCTCAGTCCAGGGCTGGTTGGTTCAGGGTACACTGATCATGTATAAGGAGGCCAGCATTCGGGGGCATCAATCCGCCCCCCCCTTGTCAGGGCCCTTCAGGGACGTGCTGCTGAGATGCAGGGCCCTGCATGGGGGCAGAGGCTGTCCCGATGGCAACCTGGGTTCCTCTTCCCAGCGAGAACCCCTGGCCATGAGGAGCCACACTGGAACCTGGGTGCAGGCATTAGGGCTGCCTGGCCGGGCGCTCAGAGGAGTGAGCCAAGCGCCGGCTGCACCGAGCCCCACCCCCGCACTGTCGCCGGCTTCTTGAGGCTGGTGCGTGGCGCTGAGAAGCCACGATGGCCGGCACGGGACAATGCAGGACGGAGGGTCCGCTCATGTGGCGCGAGGCGTTCTCCGTGGGCTGAATGGCGGCCGGGCCTGCCGGGAGTGCAGGGAGGCAGAAGGCAGGCTAGTGTTTCGGCCGTCTTCTGTTACAGAGCCTTTCAAAGACTGTCTGGGGCCGGCTGAATGCGCCTCCCTCATGCTCCGAGGCAGGAATCCCCACACAAAGGGGGTCTTGTCCCGCACAGGCCCCTTCTGCGAAGAAAGCCATTGTCCCAAGCGGGGCCGCCCGGCAGGCGATACATGCTCCACTGCCCACCGGCGCGCCCGGCCGAAAGGGGCCGCATTCAGGCCTGTCCGCTCGGATTAGCTGGGACTCACCACTCAATGTGCTGCGATATTTCATGTCGAGGGCAGCGGCTGGCTCTGGGCGGCATGAATGCCTGCTTTTGTCCGCTGAGTTATTTTATTTACATTTTTTAAACAGCTTATCAAGGTAAAAAGATAGCTTTGCTTTAAAAAAAAAAAGGTTGTCTTGGCTCCAGGCCCACGTAGAGGTGGGAGGCAGGGCCGTGACTGAGTTCCTCGGCCGCCGAGCCTGGCACCTGCCAGGCTTCCTGCCCCTCTGAGTGGGGGCCCAGGGGAGCCGGGGTATGCCCTTCCCTATGGTCAGCACCGCAGCCCCTCCGGATTTTCTTGTTCTTTCTTTTTTTCCTGAAAGCGGTAGCTCCTGGGCCTGTGTGGCCAGAAGTTTCTGCAGCCCCACTCGACCTCCCAGCTGGAGGACCTTGTCCCTCTCTTGCTAGTGGGTGCCTCCCATCCTCCGGGCAGCCGAGGTCAGGAAGTACCACCTGGTGCAGGGTGGGCCCAGTTTGCCCATATGTCCTCATGGCCCAGCCCCTGGCTCATTCCTCCCCTGGGGTCCCTGACTCTCCACCTTCTGCTGTCTGCTCCCTGGGCCTGGCTCTGGGGCCAGGTGACCTTTTCGTGCCTGCTGAGTTTTCCAAGTGGCCAGGCATGGGCAGTGGGCAGCTGCACACCATCCTCCCAGGGAGGTTTAGACAGAAGTGACCACAAGCTGATTCTAAGCCAGGCACGATCACAGTGAAAGGGTCATGCAGGAGCCCCAGAGCCTGAGACAGGGGCCAGGACAGGGAGCTTCCTCCTGGAGGGGTGGGTCTGCTACCAGCCACCCCCCAGTCCCCAATCCCCATCACCAAGGCCACCCATGGAAGCCAGGGCACTGCCCTTGGCATGGTGGAGATGAGGGAGCGCCATCCTTGTCCTGTCCCCCTGAGCTACTAGGCCCTGAGCCCCCACCAGGCTCCAGGTACAAAATGTGGACATAGGGGCTGGGGGCCCCAGGACCCCTGCATGTCCAGAAAGCCCCCCTGACCACAAGAGGCACTGGGTGCCCAGAGAGCTCCTCTGGGCCCAGCAGAAAGGTCCAGACACCTGATTGCCCTGGGCTCTGAATGGCCGTAGAGAAGAGAAGGGCTCAGCTGCGTACCTTCAACCCCCTCTGACGGGGTCGCAGGGTAGCCGGGGTCACAGGGTAGCCCCCAGGGTCGCAGCCTGCAGGACAGGGAGGCCACGCCACCCACCTGGGGAACACTGCTGCACCCAGCCCCACTCAGGTTCCTCCCCAAACCTGAGGCCTTCTTCTAGGGCTCAGAGTGGTCATGTATGGGGGGGACCTGACGAGGGCTAGGGCCTGGAGCCTGAAGTCTGTCCTCAGTGGGAGGTCAGGTGCAGCAGCGGTGAGGGGACACCCTGGCCACCTGCCCTGCCCCCACCCCCGGTCCCAGCGTCACCTGCTGAGGGCCTGGTCCTAAGGACGTGATGGGCGCGGCCCCATCCTCCACCCCCCTGCACCTGACAGTGCCCACACGGGGTGGGAGGGGCGGGGGGATCGTGACCACCCCATGGTTCTGAACACGGTGAGGTGTCCGGGCCTGCACTCCTGCCTTCCTGAGCTCTGGCCGCTTTTCAAGGGTGTCACTGATCCAGAAGGGGTCAGGGCCCTTGTGTGAAGCTGCGGGTATCACTGCTGGGGTGGTCCACACGTGGTGGCCCCTGCAACCAGCCCTATGCCCATCTTCCAGGCCCGGCGCCTCTCCCCACGTGGTGGCCCCTGTGCCCCTCCCGGGCCCTGCGCCCCTTCCCACGGCCCCTCGGCCCCGCCCCTCGGCCCTGAGACCCCGCCCCGGACCCCGCGCTCCTCCCCACAGCCCTGAGGCCCCTTCCCGGCTCTGCGCCCCTCTCCTCAGCCCTGAGACTCCACCACGGCCCCGTGCGCCTCCCCAGGGCCCTGAGACCCCCACCTCGGCCCTGTGCCCCTCCCTGCGGACCTCAGATCCCTCTGCCCCGGGCCCTGTGCCCCTCCCCACGGCCCTGACATACCCGGTTCCCCTCTCCCCAGGCCCTGCGACCCTTTACCCGGCCCTGCACCCCTCCCTAAGGGCCTGAGGCTTCCTCCCCCGGCCCTGCGCCCCTCCCCACAGCCCTGAGGCCCCGCCCCGGCCCTGCGCCCCTCCCCATGGCCCTGCGCCCCTCCCCATGGCCCTGAGACCCCAGCCCCAGACCCTGCGCCCCTCCCCATGGCCCTGAGACCCCAGCCCCAGACCCTGCGCCCTGCGGGCCTGGTGGAGGCCTAGCCTCTTGGACCCCGGCCAGACAGTGGAGGCGCCAGGTCAGCGCTGCGCAGGGAAAGGCCCCCGGACCTGCGCCCCCACCCCGCGCACGGGGGCTGGAAGCCGGAGCTGAGGCTTTCCCAGGCCGCTATTTTGGTCCTTTCTCTGGGCTGCGCGGGGGCGGGGCGCCGATGCTCCGCGGGCTGCTCTCGCGGGTCATTTTTGCTGGTTATGGGAGCGCGTCTTATGGAAATTATTAATAGCAGCTCAGGCCCGCAGTACGTGAGGGCGGTCAGGGCCCTCCGTGCCGGATCGCAGCGATGTGGCCTGGGAGCGCTCGCGGGGTGCCCGTCTCCCGCCTCGTGGGAACAGCTAGGACCCCCCAGGCGTCAGGGTATGCTGAGACCCTGCCCTGAGGTCCTCAGCCCTGGGCCCTCTGCTGCAGACGCCAGGACTGGGCCCCACATATGGGTCAGGTGGGAGGCCACGGCTTTGCCCCTTGCTCTGAGCCCACCTCCTTGCCCTCCGCTGGCTCATCAGCAAGCCCTGAGCAAGGCCCTGTGGACCAGGCTGTGTGGCCAGCACCTCCTGAGTCCCTGCTGCCCCATTTAGGGCAAGCCTGGGCCTCCCGTCTGTTCCAGCTCATGTAAGGCCGGGCTCAGCGGGGCTCAGCACAGGGGGCTTGTCTGCCAGGCCAGGCCCCTGAGCCTGAGGGCCACGTGGGTGGATACGGGAAGGCCCTACAGTCCGCCCGCAGTGACCAGGCGCCGTGCAGAAGGGTGGTAGCTGCCCACCGGTGGGGCTTTCTGGCCCCTCCCCAGCCCTGAGTAATCTGTGCCTTTGTGTTTGCCAGGCAGTCATGAACCTGATGTTGAAAAGGTGAACGTCTTTCTCATGTAAATCGTTTAAGTTCAAACTTGGATAATGTCCAGGTCTCCGGGAACAATGTTGGTGGAGGTGGGGAGTCCAGCAAGCCACAGGGAGGGGAAAGCAGGGCCATTGGGAGCCCCCAGACCAGTCCTCCCGGTGAGCTGACCCCAGCCAGGCACAGCCGCATGTCCGGGCACCCCGTGCCCAGCGGTCCTCGGAAGCCCTGAGTGTTCCACGCAGCAGCCAGGCCACCCCTTGCCTGGAGTGGGCACCAGGTGGCTCTCAGGACACACAGCCCGCGTGCTTCTGGGACCCTCTTCTGCTCCTCGTCTCCACTGCGCAGGGGGCTGGGGGAGCAGTCACCTGTCTAACAGAATTTCCGGACAAATGACAGTCCTCAAAGCCACACTGTCTGCAGGGATGGCAGATCCAAGCTTCTACACTGGGACTCTGTCCCTACCACAGGAACACAGGTGGAACTGGGGCAGGGCCAGGTGGGGACAAGATGCGTCCTGGCCTCCCTAAAGAGAGAGGTGTATCCACACCACAAAGGCCTCGGCCCTGTGCTCCGGGATGGGTGCAGACTCCAGGTCTGCAAGAGCTGGAGCCAGAGAGGATTCTTGGGCTTTGGGTTCTGCCTGAGAACTGTCCCTGAGGGCACCGCCCTGTAGGTGGGCCCCATGCAGTCGGGCTCCAGGCAGCCTCACCTGTTAGGCGAGGAGATTCGGAAGGGAGGCGAGGAGATTCGGAAAGGAGGTGGGGAGCCTTCTTTGAGGGGCTTTGTCGAAGGGGCCTGGCTCTTGCTGAGGGAATGGCTGGTGTATGCCAAGGCCCAGCACCGCAGCCAGGGAGCCCCACCCCCGGGGCCTCCTGGAGGCACCGACAACGTGTGGGCCTTGAGGGCCACTGGGGGGCAGTGCTGGTGTCACATGCATGCTTTGTCTCAGTCCCGCCTCCCCACATTGGTGACAAATGAGCTTCCCAGGGTCCCCCTTGCTTCTTAGGGCCTCTAGACCTTCATGGAAATGGGGGCGGCCATAGAACCCACCAGAAGCCTGGGGCGGGTGTGTGTGAGCACAAGTGCAGGCCAGGTAAGCACTGCTGGGCTTGGACGGCCTCTGGGCCCCTTTGGTTCTGACACTGCGGCCGCTAACTCTGGCTTGGTTGGAGGTGAGTGTGGGGTTTTGGCTGAGGTGGCGGAGGCTGTGGCCTGACCATGCATTCCCCCCACAGATGTGCGTCCCACTGCTCCTCCAGGACAAGGTGGCCCTCGTGGAGTACCACGTGGCTGGCTTCTCGGACCTCCAGAGGAGGCTGCTGGCCCTCATAGACTCCTGGTGCCAGCCCAGCTGTGACATCAAGGATGTTGCCAGGTGAGTCCCATGGACGCTGGCAGATGGCACTCTGGTCATAGGGAACAGGCAGAGCACACACAGCACCAGGCCAGGCACAGGTGAGCATATAGTCACTAGTTGCCGTCGATCCTATTATATTTTTTAAAAGACATAGAACAAAACAATGAATGCATTGAGGAGGTGGGAACCAGAGGTCTCACTGTGAAGAAAAGAAATATACGGCCAGGTGCAGTGGCTCACACTGGTAATCCCAGCACTTTGGGAGGCCAAGGCAGGTGGATCACCTGAGGTTGGTAGTTTGAGACCAGCCTGGCCAACGTGGCAAAACTCTGTCTCTACTAAAAATACAAAAATTAGCCAGGCTCAGTGCCACGTGCCTGAAATCCCAGCTACTTCGGAGGCTGAGGTAGGAGAATCGCTTGAATCAGGGAGGCTCTGCAGTGAGCCGAGATTGCACCATTGTGCTCCAGCCTGGGCAACAAGAGTGAAACTTCGCCTCAGAAAACAACAACAAAAAGAAATATACATGGAAACTGGGAGGGTGAGGAAGACCCTGCAGTGTTGGATTTCATTGCAGGTACTGGTTTTAATTAATGATTTTAAAAATTTGTCCTAGCTCTGTGCTCTGAAAGGGCCCGGATGCAATGGCACCCCATAGCAATGAGCACACCTGTCTGCCAGCTCAGTCACCACATGCTATTCTCCACCAAAGGAACCAAGGACTTTTGGAGAATGGCCCGAGCGCAGAAATGACCGTGGCAGTGGAGTATAACACCTTCACTGTTGAAGGTCCACGAGGCCACAGTGATGCCCAAGGGAAGAGGGAGGAAAACCCTTCTTTATAACGTGTTCCAGCTAAGAGGTGAAAAAGGAATCACACAATTAAAAATCACCATTTTGCAGCTCTCAGTAAAGTCATTAATTCAGGCATAGATCATCAAGGGTCACTAAGAAAGAAAGGGATAAAATCTGAGTGACCAACATCAGGAGTGAAAGGGGGCCTTATTACAGACCCTGCAGACATGAACATGGTAGCAAGGGGATGTCGTTTGCAACTTAATGCAAATGTGCTTGACCATTTAGATATAATAGGCCAAATTTTTGAAAAATACCATTTACCAAAACTGACACTAGCAGAAATAGAACATTTAAATAGTCCTATAGAGCTATTAAGTAAGTTAAATCCATAGTTTAAAGCTTTATTACAGAGAAAACTTTATTAGAATCCAGATGGTGTCCGTAGTGAATTTTCAAACATTTAAGAAAGAAATTGCTTCATGGTTGGGCGCAGTGGCTCGCTCCTGTAATCCCAGCACTTTGGGAGGCTGAGGTGGGCGGATCACCTGGGGTCGGGAGTTCGAGACCAGCCTGGCCAGCATGGTGACACCCCATCTCTACTAAAAATACAAAAATTAGCCAGGTGTGGTGGCGTGCGCCTGTAATCCCAGCTACTCAGGACGCTGAGGGAGGAAGATCACTTGAACTGGGAGGCAGAGGTTGCAGTGAGCCGAGATCACTCCACTGCACTCCAGCCTGGGTGACACAGTGAGACTCCATCTCAAAAAAAAAAAAAAAAAAAAAAAAAAAAAAAAAAAAAAAAATGCCAGGCGCAGTGGCTCACACATATAATCCCAGCACTTTGGGAGGCAGAAGCAGACAGATCACGAGGTCAGCAGATCAAGACCACCCTGACCAACATGGTGAAACTCCATCTCTAGTAAAATACAAAACTGAGCCAGGGATAGTGGCATGCACCTGTAGTCCCAGCTACTCAGGAGGCTGAGGCAGGAGAATCGCTTGAACCCAGGTGGTGGAGGTTGCAGTCAGCTGAGATTGCACCATTGCACTGCAGCCTGGCAACAGAGAAAGACTCCATCGGAGAAAGAGAAAAAGAGGGGAAGGGTGGAGGGGGGAAGAGGGGAAGGGGGGAAGGGGTAAAAGAAAGAAAGAAAAGAAGAAAAGGAGGTTTGGTGCGTGGGCGGACAGTGCCCCTGCGCAAACTCTGGGAACGCTAACGGAACCTGTGTGCTCCGCTGGCGACTGGCAAGACCCGGTGCGGAGAGCGGGCTTTGGTGACGCGGGTTTTTGTTTTTTTTTTTAACTTGAATGCAAATACCAATCAAGGCACATTGAAACAAGAAGGTCCTGCAGTGTAGGAAAGCAATGAAACAACTTGTACCTGATGGACAAAAATGGGCCAGTGTGGATCCAGAAGAACAGATGTTGGTAGCTGCTACAGCTTTTACCCACATCTGTGCAGGACATGGCAAAGGAGATGTCAGGAGAGAAGCCCAATCCATCCAATATGATCCCTACAGTAAAGCTTCCGTAGCCCCAGGGAAGTGACCTGCTCGTCGTGGGCTGCTACAGTACCCACGTGTAGAAAGTAGTATCACTTCAGAAACAGTCTCTGAGGCCTCCCAAAGACTCCAAAAGCCAGTGAGGAAGAGAGAGGCGCTGTGTAGAAAGCCAGATGGCGAAGTATTAGTGACAGATGAGTTGATTATCAGTGAATCAGAGTCTGGTACAGAAAATGATCAGGGTCTCTGGGACTTAAGACAAAGGCTGATGAATGTGCAGTTCGAGGAAGACAGAATCCTCATTTGATATTTCACAAAAACGTAATCCACCACGTGAATACCAAGGAATTTCTCAAGATCAGCTCATTTGCTCTCTACAAAAAAAAGGAATGGGCTCTCCAGCTTATGAACAAGACCTGATTGTCGCCAGCAGACCCAAGTCCGTCATTCTCCCAAGGCTGGACCAGTTAAGCCAAAACCGGGGCAAGACAGACCGGGTAGCCCAGTACTTTGACTACAAACGGGACTGGGACTCAGTGCGCTTACCTGGTGAAGATCATAGGAAGGAATTACGCTGGGGTGTCTGAGAGCAGAACCCCAACCCAAACCTCAGCACATATATGTCCCAAACAATTACCTAGTACCCACAGAGAAGAAAAGGTCTGCACTCCGTTGGGGTGTTCGCTGTGACCTTGCAAATGATATCATACCCAGGAAGCTTCCCTTCCCTCATTCTCCCCCTTAAGTCTGTTTAAACTGTCTTCTTTCACAGGATTGTTTGAGATAACCTGGCTCTTTGTATCTTTCCTTTTAAATAGAAACAACTGACTTGAAAAGCTCGTAGAACGTTTTACAGTGAGGACTTCACCTATCTCTGGTCTTTCCTAGCTCTATATCACACTGGTATCAGATAAAACTTCCAAATTAACGCTCAAATCCAGCAATTGCAAGCTATATCAGAGAAAGAAAAACAGACCTGGTCTTTCGATTTTGTCAAATTAGCATTTTGCAAATCTGTAAGGGCCCTTTGTGTCCTGTCACCGTTTTTACCTATGGCCAATGTGAGTTGCCTGCTTCAACGTGTTGTTTTTTAAGTTGCTGGGCATTACATTTATCAATTAAAGAATTTTGGAAATTCAAAAAAAAGAGAAGAGAAAGAGAGAGAGGTAGGAGAGGGGAGAGAGAGAGAGAGAGAGGGAAGGAGAGAGGGAGGGAGGGAGGGAAGAAGCCACCAATCATGCATGAACTCTTCTAGAGAATAAAAAATTTTCAAAAGAGCACAGCCCAACTCACTTTATTCAGCTTAAACTCAGAGGCCAAAACTCAAAAAGGACATTAGGAGGAAGGGAAACTGAAGTCTAACATATTTCATGAAGATAAATTCAAAAATACAAAACAAAGTATTGGCAATCAAGTCAACTAACATATTAAAGAATGAAGAGAATGAGAAGGCTGGGCATGGTGACTCACCTGTGATCCCAGCACTTTGGGAGGCCGAGGCGGGCAGATCACCTGAGGTCAGGAGTTGGAAACCAGCCTGGCCAACGTGGTGACACCCCATCTCTACCAAAGATACAAAAATTAGCTTGGCATGGTGACAGGCACCTGTAATCCCAGCGACTCTGGAGGCTGAGGTGGGAGAATCACTTGAACCCGGGAGGCAGAGGTTGCAGTGAGCCCAGATTATACCACTGCACTCCAGCCTGGGCGACAAGAGCAAAACTCTGTCTCAAAAAAAAAAAAAAGACAGAAGACACGGACACATGGGGAGAAAATACCTGCAAAAGCTTTGTGGAATAAAAGATGGTCATCCAGAATCTACAAAGATCTCTCTCAACTCAGCAAAAAGAACATGAACTTCCCAACTTAAGATGGGCGAAGGAACTGGGCATAGTGGCCCATGCCTGGAATCCCAGCACCTTGGGAGGCCAGTGTGGGTGGACCACTTGAGCCCGGGAGGTCGAGGCTGCAGTCAGCTGGGATTGCGCCACCGCACTCCAGGGACAGAGTGAGACTCCATGAAAAGACAAAAAAGATGAGGAAGTTTCTTTCCGTGCTTGGCTTGTTTAGAGTTTTTATCAGGAATGTATGCTGGAATTTATAAAACTAGCTTTTCTGTTGAGGTGAACACATGGTTTTTCTTTTTTAATCAGTTACTATGATGAATTACACCATTTAGTGTTTCTGTGGTAAACCAACCATGCGTTTTTGGGATAGACTCCAGTTGGTCATTACGTGTTATCTTTTGGGAACCCAGATGGTCTCAGTCGTGAAATATATTTGCTTACATTTTGTTAGGAATGTTTGCATCCCTCTGCATGAGGAACGCTGGTCCCTCGTTGTCTTTTTTACTTGTAATATATGTGACTTTGGTATCAAAAAAATGCTTGCCTTATAGAATGAGTTTGGAATTATTCCCTTGCCTTTCAGTCTTCTGGAAAAACTGCGTGTAGTTGGTATTACTTTTTTTTTTTTTTTAGATGAAGTCTCACTATGTCGCCCAGGCTGGTGTGATCTTGGCTCACTGCAACCTCCACCTCCCGGCTTCAAGCAATTCCCTGCCTCAGCCACCTGAGTAGCTGGGATTACAGGCACCCACCACCATGCCTGGTTAATTTTTGTACTTTTAGTGGAGACGGGATTTCAGCATCTTGGCCAGGCTGGTCTTGAACTCTTGGCCTCAGGTGATCTACCTGCCTTGGCCTCCCAAAGTGCTGGGATTACAGGCACCAGCCACTAGGCCCGGCCGGTTGGTATTACTTCTAACTGAAAACCCATTTCCTTAAAAAAAAGGCTATTCGGGTTGCCTGTGTCTTTTTGAATGAGCTTTGACTGTTCGTGTCTTTCAAGGAATCTGTCCATTTTATCTAAGCTGTCAGACTTACTGGCTAAAAGTTGTTCGTAATATTCCCCCGTTATCTTTGCATCCCCGGCAGTGCTGACAGTGCTCTCCTTCCCAGTGCTGGGGATCATGATTCTCTGATCTGTGTCATTTCCAGGTCAGCTTCTGCTGATCACATTGTGCGTTATATTTCCTCTCCTCTGCGTGCGTGGTGATTTTTTATTGGACAATAGACATTTTGAATTTTACCTTCAGGGTGTGTGACATTTTTGGTTTTCTAAAAATATTCTTTTTTTATTATTTTTTTTTCTGAGACAGAGTCTCACTCTGTTGTCCAGGCTAGAGTGTAGCAGCGTGATCTCAGCTCACCACACCCTCCGCCTCTTGGGTTCAAGTGATGCTCCTGCCTCAGCCTCCTGAGTAGCTGGGATTATAGGTGCCAGCCACCACGCCCGGCTAATTTTTCTGTAGAATTTTTAGTAGAGACAGGGTTTTTAGCAGAGACAGGGTTTTACCATGTTGACCAGGCTGGTCTCCGACTCCTGACCTCAAGTGATCCAGCCACCTCGGCCTCCTAAAGTGCTGGGATTACAGGTGTGAGCCACCGCGCCCGGCCTCTAAAAATATTATTGATCACTGTTCTTGTATGTGTTTAAGTTACCTGGAAACAGTGTAATTTTTTCGGATCTTTCCTTTAAACTTCATTTGGTGTGATCAGAGAAATGTTTAATCTAAGGCCAACTTCCCCCCACTTCTGAGGCAAGAACCTTCTTAGTACTCTAGGTAATGCCCTGCGAACGAGGAAGCATTTTAAACTCCAGGTCTTGGGAGCAGATCCTATTCCCGGCTCTTTGTCAGGCTTGAAAACTTTTCCCTGTAATCTGTTCAGGTGGCTCCTCCTCCACTTTGTGTGAATTCCTCACATGCAGGATGCTCTTTGCTTGGGCAAATTCTCAGGGTGCTCCCTGCAGATCTCCACAGCTCTTTCTCTGGGCATCTCCTCCCTGCAAACTCAGGGTAGCACCCAGATGTCTCCTGAGCTCCCCTTCCCCCGCATGCTGCTGGAAGGTTTCTCCAAGAGGGAAGACGGGGTGATTGGCAGCCTCCCTTCCCATCACTCGAGCACCCCTGCCCTGAGCCACCTGCTGCCTGATATCCGAGAGCTGCCATTTCCGTTCAGTATTGTACCAAGGACCCACAGCAGGGCAGGAGGTGGAGTAAGGCATAAAGACTGGGTACAGCCGGGTGCAGTGGCTCACGCCTGTAATCCCAGCACTTTGGGAGGCCGAGGCGGGTGGATCATGAGGTCAAGAGATCGAGACCATCCTGGTCAACATGGTGAAACCCTGTCTCTACTAAAAATACAAAAATTAGCTGGGCATGGTGGCATGTGCCTGTAGTCCCAGCTACTTGGGAGGCTGAGGCAGGAGAATTGCTTGAACCCAGGAGGCGGAGGTTGCAGTGAGCCGAGATCGCACCATTGCACTCCAGCCTGGGTAACAAGAGCGAAACTCTGTCTCAAAAAAAAAAAAAAAAAAAAAAGACTGGGTACAAAGACACAAGTGTCGTTTTTTCAGAAGATATGTTTTTCTACATAGGGAAGAAAAACCAAAAAATCTACAGATAAATTACTAAAATTAATAAGTAAATTTAGCAAGATCACTGATTATAAAGTAAGTTTATAAAAGCCAGTTGCATTTCTTTATACTTGCAATAAAGCTTTCTCAAATAGGATATAAAATCACTAAGAATAAAGGCTGGGTGCAGTGGCTCATGCCTGTAATCCCAGCACTTAAGGCGGTTGAGGCAGGTAGTTCACTTGAGGTCAGGAGTTCAAGACCAGCCTGGCCAACATGGTGAAACTGTGTATCTACTAAAAATACAAAAATTAGCCGGGTGTGGTGGCATGTGCCTATAGTCCCAGTTACTTGGGAGACTGAGGCAGGAGAATCACTTGAATCCAGGAGGTGGAGGTTGCAGTGAACCGAGATAGCGCCACTGCACTCCAGCCTGGGCAACAGAGCAAGACTCCATCTCAAAAAAAAAAAAAAAAAAAGGATAACATAAGAGACTGACAAATTTGACTTAAGATCTTCTGGACATCAAGGGACATCACTGAAAGAGTGATAAGCCAACTTCCAGACCAAGAGATTATTTACAGTACGTATCTTACAAAAGACTGTATCCAGAATATTTTAAACAAAAAGCCTACAAAGAAAACAATCAATCAAAGACAAACAAACCCATTTTTTAAATGAGCAAAAGATTTGAATAAGCACTTCACAGAAGAGGGTTCCAGATAGCCAATAAATGTAGGAAAACTTTCTAAGCAGCAGTAATATCAGGGAAATGCACATTAAGCCACAAAGAAATACCGCTACTTCCCATCAGAAAGGCTAACATTTAAACATCGAACATACCAAGTGTTGACAAGGACATGGAGCAACCAGAACGCTCACACACTGCTGGCGGGCTGTGCACTGGTGCAGACACTTCAGAAAACCGTTTAGCAGTTTCTGCTAAAACAAAAACAGTATGCCAACCCTATGGCTTACGTTGCCCAAGTCCACTTAGCATGTGCCCAAGAGAAGTGGCCTCATTATCCACAGAGGGTCACAGTCGTGGCAGCTTCACTTGTCATCTCCAAAACCTCGGAGTAGCCCTAGTCCCCAGCACAGCAGAGTGGGTGCAGTGGTCACGGTTCACAAACCCAGCCGTGAGAGACGGAAGCTCGTCACACTCAGCAGCGTGGACGAAGCCTGCATGGAAGAAGCCAGACCCACAAGTGGCAGAGTGTCCCTGTTTTATCATTCCATTTGTGTCAAGTTCAAAATCAGGCGAATCTCTGGTCACAGAGTATGGGATGGGGATCCACAGAGATGGACACCGGAGACGCTTTGGGTGCTGGAATGTTCTTTATTTAAATTTTACTTTAGAGATAGGCTCTCATTCTGTTACCCAGGCTGGAGCCGCACAATTACGGCTCATTGCAGCCTCGACCTCCTGGGCTCAACCGATCCTCCCGCCTCAGCCTCCCAAGGTGATGGGATTACAGGCGTGAGCCGCCACACCTGCCCTGGAATGTTCTACGTTGAGCTTCAGGCAGTGGGTCCACAGGTGCATATGCATCTGTGATTGGCATACCTCAAAGTGTGTCACTCAGTAAATAATTTGTTTTAAACGTAGGACTTGGCAGGTGCAGTGAGAGGATGGCTTGGGCCCAGGAGTTTGAAACCAGCCTGGGCAACATGACAAAACCCCATCTCTACAAAAAATACAAAAAATTAGCCAGGCGTGGTGGCACATGCCTGTAGCCCCACTACTCAGGGGGCTGAGGTGGGAGGATCACTTGAGGCCAGGAGGCTGAGGCTGCAGTGAGCCTTGATCGCACCACTGCACTCCAGCCTGGGGGATGGAATGAGAGCCTGTGTCAAATATATATATATTTAATTTTTAAAAAACTTTTACGTAGGACTTGGAGTTTGAAATGGCAGACACACACAAGCATCTATTGCCTCTTTGCTTTAATTTGAAGATGAAAGCTTTCAAGAGACTAAGGTGGGAAATGGAAAACAGATGTCCAGGTGGCGACCCTCCTCAGAGGCTGAGAGCGTGGAACCTGCAAATGCAAGAAGCCTGCCAGCTTCAGAGCCTCAGGAGGCACGGGAAGCGGGGCCCAGATTCCTCTGAGAAGCTGGACTGGAAACAGGGTCTCCAGGGGGCCTTTGTGAGGGGCCCGGTGTTCTGGCCACAGCTGAGGATGGGGCTGGGACTCCGTGCTGAAACCAGAGGGACACAGGTGACACCCTCACTGGAGGTGCAGGGAGGCTTCTCAGCCAACAGCACCTCTGGCCTTCCAGGGCTGCCGGGCCACACCGTAGGCACAGGGCGGGCGCGGGCCACACCCCGGGCACAGGAAGGAGGCAGCCCATGCCAGACACACAGGGAGGGTGCGGGCCACACTGTGGGCACAGGAAGGGGATGGGCAACACTTCAGGCACAGGAAGGAGGCAGGCCATGCCAGGCATACAGGGAGGGCACGGGCCACACTGGGCACAGGAAGGGGGCAGGCCATTCCAGACACACAGGGAAGGTGTGGGCCATCCTGCGTGCATACAGGGAGGGCAGCTCCTCTGCAGGGCAGTGTGGGGCAGGAGCAGTCGGGGCTGTGGGGCCTCTCACCAGCCACACACACTTACACTGTGATGTCAACATTGAGTGTCAACTTGACTGGATTGAAGGATACAAACTATTGATCCTGGGTGTGTCTGTCAGGGTGTTGCCAAAAGAGATTCACGTTTGAGTTGGTGGCTGGGGAGGCAGATGCACCCTGAATCTGGTGGGTAGCATCTCATCAGCTCCAGCGAGGCTGGACTATAAAGCAGGCAGAAAATGTGAAAAGGCAAGACAGGCCTAGCCTCCCAGCCAACGTCTTTCTCCTGGGCTGGATCTTCCTGCCCTGGAACATCAGACTCCAAGTTCTTCGGGTCTAGCACTCGGACTGTCTCCCCTTGCTCCTCAGCCTGCAGACAGATGGCCTATTGTGGGACCCTGTGATCGTGTGAGTTAATAAACTCTGCTTTATGTGTGTGTGTATATATATATCCTATTAGTTCTGTCCCTCCAGAGAAGCCTGATTAATACACACATTAAGCTGGAGATTGCATGAAGCAAAAGAAAACTTAAAAGCAAGCACAAAATCTGCAACCAAGCTGTGTCTGTGACATGGAGGTGTGGGCCCCACAGAAAGAGGTTCCAGGCTTTATGACAGAACCTGGTGGAGGAAGGACGGGATGAGACATGAAAGCTCAGTGGGAGGATGGAAGATTCATTGGAAGTTGTCTTCCAAAAAGTGGTACAAAATACATAAAGAGAAGGAAAATCAAAGAGAAAAGATGTTTAAAAATGGCAGATTCTGTGAAGGAAGGTCCAACACACAAATAACGGGTTGTGGGAAGAAGGGCGAGCAGGGAAGGGAGGACGTTCCTCGGGGATTCATCACAGAGGTTTCCAGATGCGAGGGCGTGGGGGCCGCACCAGCAGCTTTGTGCCGTGGCCACGGATGGGTGGAGAGACCCCCTGTGAGGCACATTGTCGCGAAATGTCTCAACACTAGCGAGAATGGAAGAACGTCCAAAGCTGCAGAAGAGCAGCTGATGTCAGAGGGGCAGGAACAGGAGTGGGTTCTGGGGTCTCGGCAGTTCTGGGAGTGAAGGTTGCCTGTGCTAAGGAAACGTAATCTCTGCCCAGAGGTCCTGGCTCCGCTGAACTGTCACGGACCCTGGACGTGCACATCTCCCAAGACAAAGTCCAATACTCTGTGGACTTTATCTTGGGAAACACCCAGCGATGTGCTTCACCACCATCTGGGGGCCGGAAGGTGTGGACCCAGGGCATGGGGCGTGTGGGTCAGGCCCAAGACCTTGCAGGCGGGAGCTGGAGAGCGGCTGGATGAAGACTGAGAAACAACAGAGCCAGATGGGCACTGTAGGGCTGAGGGCCCCTGAGGGTCGTGGGGTGAGCCTTGCGCTGTGCTGAGGTGCAGGATCTGAGAAATGAAGAGACAGGACACAGAAGTACAAGGAAAACGCAGCTGGGCTCGGGGGACCACACCACCTATGAGTGGAGTCAGGCGAGGGCCTGAGTGTCCAGAAGCATGAGTATTTATTGTGTATAGGTTAGGGGGCAGGGCAGTGAGTGAAATCATCTTTAAGTATAGTGATAAAACATGGGGTCCACCCCATTAGGTCACCTAGGCCAGGAGGTGGACAGTGCACAGCAAGAGGCCCATTCCCATGAAGGCAAGGGCCGTGTGCAGTAAGGGGTCCACCCCCATCAGGTCACCGAGGCTTGAAGGCGGGCCGTGTGCAGTGAAGAGGGTGCAGTGTGCAATACTTCTATCTATGGGCAAACTACTTCTAAGAAGATTTATAGGAGGATGCTTTAAGTCACATAGCAGTGACAGAGCTGTCAAGGTTACGGCCACCTTCTGGCAGCTTCCAATGGGTTCTATGGGAAGATGCTTTTCGAGCAGCACAGTAGCAAGAGCTGATAAAGTTCACAGTCACCAAGGTGCGGTTGCCGTTCTGAGGGCAGCCTTCCCCAAGAACTGGAGCAAGGTCCTACAACTCCTTTATCAGGAGGAGCGGCTCTCACCCCAAGCCTGCCATACGGCGGGTATCTTTACGATACTGAACGCTGCCGCCTGGGTCATGGATTCTTGTCCTGGTGTAACTGTGTTCCCTCAACTCATGCTCTGCACTGTGTCTGCTCTAGGCATTCCTCCTATTATAGACTGCTTATTCCTTAATTCACGCTCTGTACTATGTCCACTCTAGGCATTCCTCCGACTATAAACTCAGATATAATTATAGGCATATATGTAGGGAAGTATTCTTTAGGCACTCATACTATCAGCTATTATATGATTATATATAGAGGATTAGTAAAGAGATTCTTCAAGCCCTAATTCTATAAACTAATATATGATTATGTAAAGGATTATATAAAGGAAATAGCTGAGTAGTAACACTATAAAGTGAGATATTCTTCAAGCCCTAACTGGGCCAGGGTTCTGCTTAGCTCTCATTCCTCGGTGCCTATATGGGGGTTACCCACAGGCACTCACCCTGAAAGCAGCAGCAAGAGGCTGAGGCGTTGATGCCCTTGCACAGCCAGAGTATGGCAAATGAGGAACGCGCTGATTCAGCTAAAACTCTAATTCTGTGGTTTTGGGAGGCTGCCTTCCGGGGGAGAGACACCCCTACCAAATGCCGAGAGGCCACAACCCAAGGACATTGTCTGGAAATGCGGGGGCAAATTCGCAACCATTTCAACATGGGCCTGCAGGTGGCGAAGGATGTGGTGGGCGGGGCGGGGCGGGGGGTGACACCTGCTTTTTCTTTTTCTTTGAGATGAGTCTCTTTGTCACCCAGGCTGGAGTGCAGTGGTGCGATCTCAGCTCACTGCAACCTCCGCCTCCAGGGTTGAAGTGATTCTCTTGCCTCAGCCTCCCGAGTGGCTGGGACTACAGGCGCGCACAACCACGCCCAGCTAATTTTTGTATTTTTAATAGAGACGGAGTCTCACCATGTTGGTCAGGATGGTCTCGATCTCTTGACCTCATGATCCACCTGCCTTGGCCTCCAAAGTGCTGGGATAACAGGCGTGAGCCACCGCTCCCGGCCTGTGCCTGCTTTTTCTTATCAGCCTTTAGAGTCACTTGGTGTTTATGCATGAATATGACTTTGATGAAAATTAAAATCTTAAAATGTATTAAAACAGCAACAGAGGCTGTTTTCTCCTTGAGCCTGGAGAAGCTGAGTCCGAAGGTGCTGAGCAGACAGGTCTTGTGTCTGCAGGAGTGGTTCAGCGTGGTCCTGGGTGAGCCCATGGTTCGGCGCGGTCCAGGTGAGTCCACGGTTCGGCGCGATCCCGCGTGAGCCCACGGTTCAGCGTGGAACAGGTGAGTCCACGGTTCGGAGCGGTCCCGGGTGAGCCCACGGTTTGGCGTGGTACAGGTGAGTCCCACGGTTCAGCGTGGTCCCGGGTGAGCCCACGGTTCGCCGCGGTCCCACGTGAGCCCACAGTTCGGCGTGGTCTGGGTGAGTCCACGGTTCGGTGTGGTCGAGTCCAGCCCCACACTCTTGCGTGGCCAGGGTCATGTTCTGTGACTGTGCTGCTGGTTGTTCAGGCACCAGCCTTCCCAGAGAGCCCCTTCCTGCCTCCTGCCCAGCTCCTGCCACAGTGCCCGCAAGGTGGGCCTGCCCTGGTCCCTGCCGCGGAGCAGCCGACCAGCCTGTGAGCTCCTCCGCCCACCTAGGGTGACTTCAGGGGCTTCCCGCCTCCTGGCTGGCTGCAGAGCTGAGGGTGAGTGCTGAGTGCCAGTCGCCAGGACTCTGCGGCCACTCCTCCCAGGCCCCTCTGGACAGACGGATGGCCACACCTGCCTGTGTCGTTGGACAGCAAGGGAAGGCAGGCCCCTTTGTCCCCAGGACCCCCCAGGGCCAGGAAGACAGGCTGAGGCCCCATCCACGGGGCCTTGAGTCTCAGGAGGGTGCAGGCTGGCTCCTGGCGAGAAGTTTGGATTTACCTGGATTTTGCAGCGTTTCTAGGTTCTCAGCATGGGTAGATTGCAGCCCAGATCCCTTACATCAGCGCAGTACTCAATCCAGCCTTTGGACACAGTATCCCACTGGCAAAGTTATGCCGAAAAGCGTGGAAGTGTCAGGAAAGCTGCTCCCGTCTGCCTGTAGAGCTGAGGGAACCACCTCTGCAGCACCACCCAGGCTGCCAGCTGTGCCCTCTCTGAGTAAGTTCTCCCTCTCTCCCTTCTCCCTTCCAAACATATGTGCCAAGCTTTGTATAGGGGCTACCCAGAGGGGCCCCATGGTTTAAAGGGGTGACGGCCCCTGGGGTGCCTGGTGCACGAGGGTAGCGGAGACTTCATTTCCAGGAAGGAGGAAGGTGGGAGGCGGGTGCCCTCCTCATCCCTCGGACCTGGGGCAGGTGGCGGATTCCTGGGCGAGGCCTCTGCTGGAAGCTTGTGCCCTGGCGGCTGCATTCCAGGAAGGCTGGCCCTCCCTGGTAAGCTCCAGCTTCTAGCCTTGCCATGAACTGCACAGACGCCCACTGTGGCTGGTAGGTGGGGTCCCTGCCGCAGGGTGCTCCAGGCATCGGAGGCAGGTGCTGGCAAGGGTGCCTACATGTCCTGAGAGTATGGGTCACAGGGACCTTGCGTGAGGTAGGGCCAGAACTGGGCAGGGGCCTCAGGGCAGACGGTCACCCGCTCCCCATGGCTGCTTTCTGTGTGTGGGTATATGGGGCCCTGCCAGGTTGGCATCCTGCTGAGGACCGGGCAACCCACTAGAACCACTGGCTGCCAGACTCTGGTGGGAAGCGGCTCAGTGGGACCTTGGTGCCCTCCCTGGGCCCCCTCAGGATCTGGAGTGGAGTCTGGTGAGGCCGACAGAGAGTGTGGACACGTGTGTGTCAGTGTGGAGTCTGCTGAGGCTGATGGAGAGTGTGGACACGTGTGTCAGTGTGGAGTCTGCTGAGTCTTACGGAGAGTGTGGACGCGTGTGTGTCAGTGTGGAGTCTGCTGAGGCTGACGGAGAGTGTGGACACGTGTGTCAGTGTGGAGTCTGCTGAGGCTGACGGAGAGTGTGGACACGTGTGTGTCAGTGTGGAGTCTGCTGAGGCTGATGGAGAGTGTGGACACGTGTGTCAGTGTGGAGTCTGCTGAGGCTGATGGAGAGTGTGGACACGTGTGTGTCAGTGTGGAGTCTGCTGAGGCTGACGGAGAGTGTGGACACGTGTGTCAGTGTGGAGTCTGCTGAGGCTGATGGAGAGTGTGGACACGTGTGTCAGTGTGGAGTCTGGTGAGGCTGACGGAGAGTGTGGACGCCTGTGTGTCTCAGTCCTTGCCGATTCTGCGGCCTGCTCCAGGCATGAGACCCACAATGACCAGCCGGCCTCGTCCAGGAGGGTTCCACGTGCCAGCAGGAGAAGGGCAGGGCACAAGCACAGATGCCAGCACCGGACAGGAACCTTCTGAGGAAAGACAGCAGACCCGGACCTGCCACACAAGTGCAAGGGAGACCCCTGGGCCAGTGGGACCCCTAGGCTGGGTTGGATGGACCCCAGCAGAGGCCCAGGTGGTTTGAGGGGTGAGGTCCAGGTAGAGGTGGAAGAGGGTGGAAAGGCATACACACCCCCTCTGCCCCCAGAGGAGGCAGCAGCAAGGCTGCCCTGAGCCTGCAGTGCTGAGCTGGCCCCTCCCTTTTAGCGCTGTGTCCCCACGCGGCCATGCAGCAGCGCCTGGCAGCCCTGCGGCACCTGTGCCACGAGCGGCTTGTGGAGGTTCGTGAGCAGGAGGGGGCCGGCGGGCTGCGACTGTGGCCTGAGCCACAGACTTTGGTCTGGGATACTCACTGTGCACCACGGGGTGCACGGGCGTCCTGAGAGGGGCCACATCTCGCCCCAGAGCTGGGAAACTGGGCCAGGCCTGGGGGAAGGGAGGCCACGGGCCCCGGCTCTGGGCTGTGGCACGGGGGTGGGCCAGCACCTGAGCTGTGCTGGGGGGCGAGGAGGGCTCCCACCAAGCCCGTGTTCAGCCTCTGGAGCCGCCTGGAAACCACCTCCCTCTCCTGTTTGCCTTTACAGAAGAGCCTGTCTCAGGAGAACTGGGCTGACCACGTGCAAGTGAGTCCGTGCCCTGCCCCGTGGGCTGCAGAGCACTGGGTAGCCATCTGGGGGGCACAGGCCAGGAGCCTCCGGGTGAAAGCGGGCAGACTGAGGCCTTCGTTGGGGCCGCTGACCCCAGACCCTGTGTTAGGGCGTGTGCCTGGCAGGCAGGTGCAGGGTCCCTGGGCCGGGCAGCCTGTTCAGAAGCCGAGGGCCTTGGGGGAGCCTGGCTGGGCCTCGTTCCAGGCAAATGGCAGCGTTCCTGCCACCCAAATCGGCCGGCGGAGCTGCCTGTGCGGCTGGGTGGGGGCTGAGAGTCCCCAGAGAGGTGCAGGGCCTGGGCGAGGCCGGAAGGAGGAAGGCCAGGCCCCCCCGGTGCCAGCACGGAGCTGGCCGGAAGGGCAGCGGACGTCCTGAAGAATGCGGGCGGCTTCCACGTATTGTCGTCCACGTGAGAACCCACGCCGGGGAAGCAGCCTCTGGCTGCTGGGCCTGAAGCCAGCGAGGCAGGCGGACCCTCCTCGAGGCCGTGGGTGGGAGGTCGTGCGGGAGCTCAGCCTCCCAGGTGGGTCCCCTCCCTTCCCACCTGACACTCAGGCCACCCTGGACCCACGGACTCCGGGACCTTGCCAGGAGGGAGACCCTGGGAGCTTGTGCTGGGCCCTGGATTTCCTGGTGGGGGCTGAGGGCCAGCAGGCCTATGGGTGCCTCTGCTCCCAGGCTGGCACTGCCACATGCGCTGCAGGGTGGGAGAGAGCTCACCCTGGTGAGGACGAGGCTTCTCAGGACCCCCTTGGTCACTGCCGCCTGGAGGCCACCCCTCTGTCTCCTCCCGAGCCATGGGTGAATGGGCATCCTTGACCTCCTGAGCTTGGCCAGCCAAACCCCACAAAGTGAGGAGGATGAGGGGAAGGGACAGAGGGGCTCCCCTGGCCAGAAGAGGAGCGTGGATGGGGCAGGCTAGGCAGGTGCTCCAGAAAACCCACCCGGGCTCCTGGGACCTGGGGTGCGGGTGGAAGCCTGGTGACAGCAGGAGGGCTAGCGGAGGCTGGGAGGCCAGGAGGGTCAGTGGAGGCTGGGAGGCCGGGAGGGGCTGGCCGGGGCTGAGCTGGGGTGGATAGCCTTTGCCTCAGTGCCTCCATCTCAGCTGCTTCGGTCCTGTGGAACCAACCCAGGGCCTCAGGCGGGACAGGCACTGCGGGCCTTGGGTGGACAGCCACCCCTCCTCCCAGAGTGCTCAGAGCCAGCCTGTGAGGTCGGGGTCTTTGGAAGTCCCTCAGGGCAGAGCCATGTCCCCATCTGCCTCTCATGGACCCTCCTCACAGGGCCTGGTGGGACAGAGACCGTGGCTTCAGGAGCAGCTGTCTCAGCTGCTGGCCTCCCTTGGTGACCAGGCATGGCCGCCCGGTGCACCCTGACCCTCTCGCTGCCCGAGGACCAGCTGCCAGCCACAGTGGCTGCGGAGCTCGGCCGGCTCCGGCTCCAGGGGAGGGGAGCGCCCCAGGGTGACCCCAGCCAGGGGTGGGTTCTGCCCAGGATGGCCCCTGCCCTTGGGACAGCAGCTCACCAATCTGCACACCCGTGGCTTGAGAATCAGAAACCAAGAGAGAACAAAGCAAAGCACAGCTGTGCACGGAGCAGAGAAGACAGCAGGGTCTGCCGTCCAGCTGCTGCCGCCCACAGACCCTGCAGCCACAGCCACGGCCGGGCCAGCCCACGCAGGGGCCTGGACTGAGCCGGTGTGGGAGAAGGAGCCAGGACTCCAGATGCCCCCACCAAACAGGCCCCGAGCACTCCCTGCCAGCCCTGCAGTCAGAGTGGGTGGTGACCAGGGACCCAGGGACATGGGGTGCCACCAGCTCTGCTCCGCCCAGGGTGGCTGAGGCTGACTCAAGGCTGGACGTGAAGGACCGTTATTACCAGCTGCCCATCCCCAGGGAGAACATCCACCTCCTGGCCTCGGGGGAAGACCTGGCCAGACACGAGGATGCCCTCCTGCAGGTCGGGGGCAGTGCCCGGTGGCAGGACCCCGTGCCGAGCGCTGGCGGAGCCTCAGGGGCGTGGCATTTGGAGGGAATCGCAGCCTCTGGGCAGGGACCCACCAGGTGCCCCAGGGCTGCTGTGAGGGCAGCCGTTCCCCACGCTGTGCGCTGGTGACGCTTCGGGCTGCTGGGTGCTGGCCTTCACCCGGGCCTCCTGCCAGCCTGAGGAAGCTGCTGTGGGATCACCATTTTACAGATGGGGCCCCAAGACGTGGGGTGGGTCCCTGACATGGGCACTGCCGTTGGCACAAGGCTAGGCTCTTGCTCACAACAGCCAGGCCTCCCTTCTCTGGTCCAGCCATAGAAAGCAAGGGACAGCCGGGACACTGGCCTTAGTGTCCCCAACAGCCCCAGCCCCAAGCGTGCAGGGCGGCGTCTCCCTGAAGCTGGGGCTCACAGAGCTTTTCAGCCCTCCAGGCTACAGTGCCTGCAGAGCTGAGCTGGCCCCGACGCTCACACCTGCCCGTCTCTGCCCGCAGCCCCACCAGGTGGTTGGTGTGGACCTGGAGTGGACACCGGTGTTCGTTGCTGGGGGCCGGCACCGGCCGTCACTCCTGCAAGTGGCCATGGAGGGCCACGTGTTCCTTCTCGACATCCTGGCACTCACGCAGCCGCCAGCAGGACAGGGAGCCCAGACCTTCTCAGCTGGTGGCCCAGCTCCTCTCCGACCCGTTCATCACCAGGCTGGGTGAGTGAAGCCATGGAGCCCCCTGCCAGTCCAGAAGGGAAGCAGCCTGCACCTCTACCTGACCTTTTCCTCTGTGCGCCCCGGGGAGGGGTACTGGGTGCACCTGAGGTCTGGTGCTCCCCCCATGATGGTTCCTGCCCACAGGCTACGGGATGGCGGGGGACCTGCAGAAACGGCGCGTCCTGCCCCGCCCTGGCCCACGTGGAGAAGCAGGTTTTGGGTGGCGTGCTGGTGCACAGACAGATAGGCGCCATTGCCCATGATCCGCTCACACGATGCCCGGGTGGGCCTGGGGCTTGAGGGCTGTTTGGGGTCCCTGCACACCTTCCCCACGGCCCTGCGCTTCTCCCGCTGGGTTCCTGTCAGCTCAGCCTCAGTCACCAGGGCTCCGGAGCAGGGCCTGGCAGAAGTGGGTCTGGCGTCCCCAGGGAGGGAGAGGAGCCTCCCGGTACGGGCGTCCCTAAGCCCCTGTGGGCCCCTTATCTGGCGTCAGGGCACCTTCCCGGGACCGGTGCCCCAAGTTCCACTGGGAGCAGCTCTGCGCGGGAGCACCTGGAGGTGAAGGTGTGAACCCTGGAGCTGGCCCTAGGTGCAGTACCTGCAGCCTGCAACCCCCACGTGGAGCCTGTCCTTGGTTGTGTCTACTCCTTCTCCCTGTCTCCGCTGCACTGGCTGCTGGCGGAGGGGCAGGGCCTCCTCCTGAGCCACCACGTGGCTGGTGTGAGTGGGCATGGTGAGCCGTCCTCCTCCAGGGCCCCCACGTGGCGGGCGTGAGTGGGCGTGGCGGGCCGTCCTCCTCCAGGGCCCCCACGTGGCTGGCGTGAGTGGGCGTGGCGGGCCGTCCTCTAGGGCCCCCACGTGGCTGGCATGAGTGGGCGTGGCTAGCCGTCCTCCTCCATGCCGGGTGCATCACCTGCGTATGCTGTCTTAGCAGATGCGCGTGGCGGACGTGCCAACCCCAGGCGTGGACGGGGCTGGCAGACTGAGAGGCCTGAGCCTCCTAGTGCAGCAGGTGCTGGGCACGACCCTGGACAAGACGCAGCAGCTGTCCAGCTGGGACAGGAGGCCACTCCGCGAGGAGCAGCTCATCTACCCAGTTGTGTGGATGGCAGGTGGCGGTGACCCCTCACACCCCACAGCCCTCCCGCCAGCTGCCCCAGAGGCTGAGGCTGACTCCCCACAGCTGCTGATGCCTACTGCCTGCTGGAGGTGCGCCGAGCCCTGTGCAGACAGCCCGCCTGCTTCCACCTGTTGGGGGACCTGGCTGGGAGCCAGAGGCCCAGGCACAGAGAGAGACCAGGGGCACAGGAGCTGCCCGGCCTGTGGGAGGCATCGGCGTCGGCCACACCCAGACAGGTGCGTGAAGCCCCACAGGGTCCCTTTGTCGGGATTCTTGAGGAAGGAGGTATCTGTCCATAAACTAAGGACCTGCACGGAGACAAGGTCGCTGGGTCAGAGCATGTGGAGGGGGTCAGCTCCCTGGCCCTGGACCCCTGCCCCCTGCAGTGAGAGGAAGCAGAGTCCTGGTGAACTTCCTGCATGACTGTCGTGGGGACCGCCCTTTACTGGGGGCCACTGCTCAGGCAGAGTGCCCCCCTGACACTGAGCCTGGCAGGCCCCTCCCATGGCCCAGGGTAGCATCTAGGCCCCTCCCCGTGACCCCCACCCACTCTAGGCCACACACGCACCCCAGACACACATGTGGAGGCCCCCCCAGTGTGAGTACTAGAGCCCCCTGGGGTGATTTTGTTTCATTTTGTGTGCATTTTTGCTGGGTGGGTGACGGTGAGGCTGTGAGGGGCCAGACGGTTGACCGTGAGGCTGTGAGGGGCCAGGCGGGTGACCGTGGAGGGGCCAGGTGGGTG
>PVKV010028257.1:0-25233 GCA_004027835.1 Alouatta palliata | reverse complement strand
TCTGTAGCCCCAGGACCGGTCTGAACCGGCTGCTGGGAGAGGAGGAGGGGGGTGGCCAGATCAATTGTGCAAAGAGGGAGAGAGCGGCAGAGGGAGCTCATGGGGCGTGCATGTGGGTGAGGGCTTGTGGGCGCCGCCGTGCTGTGACCCACCCACCTGGGCGTCTGGAGCTGACTGAGTGTCAGGGGCCTGTGGGTGCCTGCAGGCCCGTGTGTCTATGGCGCGCGTGGCCTCTGTGTGCAGGTGTTAGTCTGCTCCACACCCCCAGCCGCCTCGTCCTCTCAGCTGGGCCTCCTGACTTCCTCCCGATCATCCACCACTCTCTGTCCCTTCGGTCACCACTGTGTGCTTCATTCTGAATCCTGTTCCCTCAGATCAGAACCCTTCAGGGGCTGTCTTGGAGTCTTGGGATAAAGACTCCTGCCGGCCCTCACGTGGCCTAATCCTGACTGCCTTTCTGCCTCTGCTGGTGCCACGCTCCCTCCCGCCTCCTCGGCCTCTGCTTCTCTGGTCCAGTCCCGCAGCTCTTCTTTCCTCAGAGCCTTTGCTCTGGCTGTGCCCCTGCCTAGAGGGCTCTTCCCTACTTAACCCCTCACCCTCCTGCACATCCAAGCGCTGTTGCTGCTTCCTCCAGGAAGCCTCCCAGGACTCCTGCTGTTTCGAGAACAGCTCTCCTCCAGTCACATTCACATCTGTGGTCCTGGGAGGTGATTAGGGAAGTGGGGCTCCTCTCTGGACTGTGAGTTCCTGAGGGTAGCAGGTTCCCTGGACTTGCTCCCCACAGGGTCCCTGGCACCCCCTACTGTCTGCTGACTGACTGACTGATGCATAGAGCAGAGGCACAGGGGATTGGGGCCTGTGTGGGGCGCAGCTGTGTAGATGCCTGGCTTTGAGGGCACCCTGTGTATCCCCTGAAATCAGTCTGCTTGTGTCTGGCATGTCGGGCAACACACACCGAGGGACAGGGAGGCCCCAGGGCGGAAGCCCCACCTAACTGCACCTCCCGCCTCCTTCTCAGAACACGCCGACGGCCTGTGCCACCGCCTCACCACCGTGTGCCCCACGTCCAAGCCGCAGACTCAGGGCCTGGCCAAGGATGCCTGGGAGATTCCTCGGGAGTCGCTGCGGCTGGAGGTCAAGCTAGGCCAGGGCTGCTTTGGCGAGGTGTGGATGGGTAAGGCTGGCCCCTGCCCTTGGGAGAGGCATCCACTCCGACCCCGTGTGGCAGCTCCGGGCTCCCTTAGTCCCTTTGCCTTTAGCTGCCTCTGCTGGACAACGGGGTCCTGTTGTAAATCTGGAGCTCCCTGGTGGTGGCTGGCACCGAGTAGGGATGTGGCCCCCCCATGCGCTATGCTCTGGATGGTGCAAACCACAGCATCTGATTACAGGATTTGCTGGGTAGTCCGGCCCCGGTGGCCTCACTCAGAGCTTCAGTCCTCCCGACTGTTCATGGGGCTGATGACAGTGGGACCCATGGGAGGTTGTGGAGACCCTGACCCAGCGCGTGTCCACACACCAGTTGTTAGCCATGGAGAGAGAAGCCCAGCTTGTGGGAGGGAGTGCTGGGAAGCCTCGGTCTGGCATGTTCTGGGCCTGTGAGCGATTTTCTGTCTAACTCTGGAGAAACAGCAAAGCCTGAGCACCACGCAGCCCTGACAAAACCCAAGCCCCTCTTCTTCCGGCTGCTTTCTGCTCACACCGAGGGACTGCAGGGCCGGGATGGAGGAGGGACGGCAGTTGTAAGCCCGTGGCGCTGGTGGGGATCACCGTGTGCTGTTTTCAAGGTGGTTTCATCTGAGCCGCATCTCTGCTCAGTCCCACTGCCTCCACTTTCCGCCCTCCGAGGGCTGATGGAGGAAGCAGAGAGGCCTCCTGGGTGGAAGGCACGACTGGGACAGAGGCCTGGAGGCTGGAGGTCAGGCCATCCGGGAAGGGGAGGCGTGGGCTTCGAGCTGGTGAGAGGGGAGGGGGTGAGAAGCCAGGGTGTGGGCACAGCCACAATGTGAGGGTGGAGCAAAACCTGGGCGAATGCACAGTGCCCGCCGTTCTGGTGGCTACAAAACTCATTTCTGGCTTGGTGAGTGGTGATGTCCCTGCGAAGAGCCTCGCTTCCTCCTTGGGTGTTCCAGGTCGATTCGTGAACTGCCACAGGCAGATCCCCAGATGGCCTGAGCTAGGAGGGCCGCAGAGACAGGGCCGGAGCCCCAGCCCTCGGGCCCAAGGTCACACATCAAGGGAACCTCGAGCCCTACTGGGACAAGAACCTGGATTAAACCTGCTCGTCAAGAATGCGGCTTCCCCCAAGGCCACAGTTACAAGAGCAGATCATAGTGAAACAATAACCACATTACTTACTGAGCCCTCGTAGTGGGCCTGGCCCAGCAGTGAAAATCTCACTCAGTCCTCAGACAGCTTCCCGGGTAGGCGCTATAGAATCCCCATTTTCCAGATGAGATAACTGAGGCTTAGAGAGGGGATCTGACTTTCCCTCTTCTCTCAGCTGGCGGGAGGTAGAGGTAGGAGTCAGGCTCTGGCCAGCCTGAGACCCCAAGCCCTCGTGCTTAGGACAGTGTCTTACTTTTTAGGGCACATGGGCTCCCCAGGTGGCCTCCTGATCTGGTGACCTCAGCAGCCCCTGGGCCAGCTCCACCCCACCCTGGCCTCCACCAGGGCGCATTGCATGTGCTCACACAGGAGGCTCCTTCGAAGTCCTGTCCAGAGAGAACGTGACCACCCAGGAGTAACAGTGGTTGGGTTGGAACTTGTCTCCTATGTGTCAGGCTAATATGCTGCTTTTTAGGACATTTTTTTTTTTTTGAGACAGGGTTTCACTGTGTTGCCCAGGCTGGAGTGCAGTAGTGCAATCTCGGCTCACTGCAGCTCTGCCTCCGAGGCTCAAGCCATTCTCCTGCCTCAGCCTCCCGGTAACTGGGATTTCAGGCACGCACCACCATTGCCCAGCTAATTTTTGTATTTTTAGTGGAGATGGGGTTTCACCATGTGGCCAGGCTGGTCTTGAACTCCTGACCTCAAATGATCCACCCGCCTTGGCCTCCCAAAGTGCTGGGATTACAGGCGTGAGCCATCACACCCGGCCCGGACATTCTTAGTGATCATAGTCCCGACAACAGCTACTGGTTCTTGAGCATTTAATCCTAGAAACAGCCCTGTGAAGAGCACCCTGCCATTGTGCCCATTTTTCAGATGGGGAGTCTGAGGCTCAGAAAGGGTCCAGGCTTGGACTGGGTTTGTCACATGGCTGTGGAGGCCACAGCTGACATGGGCACCCAGGTGGGCAGATTCTGGATCCCCGTGTGGTAGGAGTGGGGGGGGGATTCCACTGAGGAAGCCTGCGTCCCTCCCCAACAGGAACCTGGAATGGCACCACCAGGGTGGCCATCAAAACCCTGAAGCCTGGCACCATGTCTCCGGAGGCCTTCCTGCAGGAGGCCCAGGTCATGAAGAAACTGAGGCACGAGAAGCTGGTGCAGCTGTATGCCGTGGTTTCGGAGGAGCCCATCTACATCGTCACGGAGTACATGAGCAAGGGTGAGGCCTGGGCGGCCGGGGCAGGGGGCAGGGTGCTCCGGCCGGGGCAGGGGGCAGAGTGCTCCGGACAGGGCGGGGGGGATGAGCCTCATTTCCCCTCACGTCTAGAATGGGCATCTTCAAAGGTGTAATGCAGTAGCGCCAAATTCTCACATCAGTGGAAGTTTAAAGCGAAGGTCACCTTTCTCCTTTTTCAGTTTTAAAAATGATTTCCCACAGCACATCTTGTCTCCCCCAGTTTGCTGGTTTCATAAAGCTGTTTGCTGTTCTGGGGCTGAAGAGATCTCCCCCAGCCCTCCAAGCTCAGCCACATCTAGGTCAAGTCTCTGGCTTGATTTTGACTTAATTTTAATTTTTATTTATTTATTATTATTTTTGAGACAGGATCTTGCTCTATCATCTGAGCTGGAGTGCAGCGGTGCAATCATAGCTCACTTCAGCCTCAACCTTTTAGGCTCAAGCAGTCCTCCCACCTCATCCCCCAAGTAGCTGGGACCACAGGTGTGTGTCACCAGGGCCAGCTAATTTTTTATTTTTTGTAGAGATGGGACCCTATGTTGCCCAGGCTGGTCTCGAACTCTTAGGCTCAAGCAATCCTCCCACCTTGACCTCCCAAAGTGCTGGGATTACAGATGTAAGCCACAGTAATTTTTAAACTCATTAGTTATTTTTTAAAATTCTACTTTTTGGAGGTATAGTTTACATATGGTAAAATATACCCCTTTTAAGTATTCAGTTCAATGGGTTGTAACAAATGGATTTACTGTGTACCTCTCACCATAACGGGGATGGGCAACAGCGCCATCACCCAGAAAGTTCCTCGGGCCCTTTGCAGACAGTACGCTCCAGCCCCAAACCCAATCAATTTGTTTTGTTTATTCAAGAATTTCATACATGAAATATTTTACATCTGGGATGCATCCTTTTTTTTAAACTTTTTAAATTTTAAATGTTTTAAATTTTTTTGATACAAGGACTTGCTCTGTTGCCCAGGCTGGAGTGCAGTGGCGTGATCATAGCTCACTGCAGCCTTGACCTCCCAGGCTCAATTGATCCTCCCATCTCAGCCTCTCAAGTAGCTGGGACTATAGGTGCACGCTACCACGCCCAACTAATTTTTTTTGTTTGTATTTTTTGTAGAGACAGAGTCTTACTGTATAGCCTTATATTTTTTGTAGAGACAGTCTTACTGTGTAGCTCAGGCTGGTCTCAAACTCCTGGGCTTAAGTGATCTTCCTGCCTCGGTCTCCCAAAGTGCTGGGATTGCAGGCAGGAGCCACCACGCCCAGCCTGAGATGCGTCCCTGTGGCATCTCCCAGCAGTTAGTTCCCTTTGTCGCTGAGCAGGACGCCATTGTCCGTGTTAGCACAATTTACCTGTTCACCTGGAGGTGCACATCTGGTCGTTTCCCATCCTGCTTGCCTGTTGAGTGATAAGCACTGAGTGAGACTTTATTCAGAGATGAGTTTACATAAAATCTGTTGTGCTGGTTAAAGCAAGGCCAGCCACCTGGGGGGACAGGTTTGGGAATCACTGCATCCTGGCAGAGGGACAGGGCAGGAACTGGAGCTGGGTCTTTCTCTGCCCAGGGAGTTTGCTGGACTTTCTCAAGGGGGAAACGGGCAAGTACCTGCGGCTGCCTCAGCTGGTGGACATGGCTGCTCAGGTGAGTCAGCCCCTCCCTTCTCCCCACACCCTTGGTCCTCAAGCACCCAGACCCATCTGGTGCAGCCGGTTCTGGCCTCTTGAGTGCCCCCTCCAGGAAGCCGCCTTGATTACCCCCACACTCATTGATGTTGCCATACGTATTTACCAGGTCCACTTACAGGCACCCTGAGCGGTGGTTCTGGGCAGCAGAAAGCCCTTACCTGGGCATCAGGGGTCACTGACGAATATCAGGGGTCACCTTTATAGAGATGACAGCTGAGGCCCGAGGTCCCCTGTACATCAGTACAACTGATGTACTCAGTTGTCATCTCTATAAAGGTCATTTAGTCGCTTAGCAGACATGTATTCGTGCTGACTTTAGGCAGTGCTCAACAAGCATTTTTCATTGAATCCTCATCACCATCAGGAGTGACGAGGATTGGCTGTTACTCCCATTGGATGGATGAGAAAACTGGGGCTCAGAGAGGAGACTTGGGCAGCAGGCAGGGCATGGCACTTACCTGTGTCTGGGTCTGCTGGGGCCTCTTTCCATGGTCACCTTGCTTTCCTGGCTGCATCTGATCTTGGGCCTTCCCTTTGCCCTTTGCCCTCTGCCCTCTGCCCCTGTGCTCCCTTCTCCTGCGGAGCACTGCTCCAGCTTTTGATGCCAACAGCATTTACTGTGAACTGACCTCACTTGCCTGAAGAAGTGTGGGGATGGTGGGGGAGGGGTGGTTGGCTCTCAGCCCTGGGGTGCCCTGTGGCCCTGGGAGTGCGTGGGTGGCACCTCAGCTGGGCTCCCATGGTTCCGCCTGCAGATCGCCTCCGGCATGGCGTATGTGGAGCGGATGAACTATGTCCATCGGGACCTTCGTGCAGCCAACATCTTGGTGGGAGAGAACTTGGTGTGCAAAGTGGCCGACTTCGGGCTGGCTCGGCTCATCGAAGACAACGAGTACACAGCCCGGCAAGGTGGGCAGGGGCTGTGTGGCATGGTGCGTGCGGCCTGGGGCAGGTCACGTCCTCTCCCAAGCCTCAGTTTCCTTGTCTGTCATTCCTCATGGTGCTCACCTGGCAGAGCGGTCACGACAGGAGGTCAGAGCTGCCCCGACCTTTCTCATTCCTGCAGGTGCCAAATTCCCCATCAAGTGGACGGCTCCAGAAGCTGCCCTCTATGGCCGGTTCACCATCAAGTCAGACGTGTGGTCCTTCGGGATCCTGCTGACGGAGCTCACCACAAAGGGACGGGTGCCCTACCCTGGTAAGAAGGTCCTCCCGGCCCATCTCTAGTCCCTGAGCCCCTGCCCTGGTGGCCTTGGGTAAGACCTGACTCCTGCTGGGCCTGTCTCCCCATCCATACAACAAAGAAGTTGAGCACCTGATCTTAGGCCCTCTTGATGGTCCATGCTGTCAGCTTCGGGGATGGGACCTACCTGTGGTCGCACCCAACCTGTCCTAGGCAGGAAGCCCTCGCCATCCTCCCCATCAGCTTCCCACACCCCACTTTCCTCACTGGAGCCGGGCTTCCCATGCCTCACTCTGCCCACAGGGATGGTGAACCGAGAGGTGCTGGACCAGGTGGAGCGGGGCTACCGGATGCCCTGCCCGCCCGAGTGTCCTGAGTCCCTGCACGACCTCATGTGCCAGTGCTGGAGGAAGGAGCCTGAGGAGCGGCCCACTTTCGAGTACCTGCAGGCCTTCCTGGAGGACTACTTCACGTCCACCGAGCCCCAGTACCAGCCTGGAGAGAACCTCTAGGTGCGGGTGGGCCCAGACTGGCTTCTCGGCTTGGATCCTGGGCTGGGTGGCCCATGTCTCGGGGCTCGCCTCGCTCTGCCTGCCTGCTGTTGGTCCTCTCTTTGTGGGGCTGAATTGCCAGGCTTGAGGCCCCTCCCTCTTTGGCAGCGTGGAAGGGGCTTCTGGACCTAGGGTGGCCCGAGAGGGCAGCGGGCGTGTGAGACCAGCACAGTGACTCTGTCCAGCTCCCACCCTAGCCGCACGCCCCTCCCCGCACTCCCTCCTGGAGCTCTGTGGGTCTCTGGAGGAGGAACCGGGAGAAGGGCTGAGGCCAGGGCTGAGAACTGCCTTTTCCAGCCTCAGCCTACTCCACTCACTGAACTCCTTCCCCACTTCCGTGCCACCCCCGATCTGTCTCGAGAGCTGGCCAAAGAGCCTTTCCAAAGAGGAGCGATGGGCCTCTGGCCCCGCCTGCTAACCACCCTGCCCCTTGCCATCCATTCTGGAAACACCTGTAGGCAGAGGCAGCCGAGAAGGATCCTCTGCCGCTGCTCCCAGGCCGGGCAGTAGGATGAGTACCCCTCAAACCCTGCCCTCCTTAGACCTGAGGCACCTTTCGAGATCATCACTTCCTTGCCCCCATTTCACCGATGGGGAGACAGTGAGAGAGGGGATGTGACGTGTCCAAGGCCACAGAGCAGTTCAGAGTGGAGGCGGCTTGGAACCGGTGCTCCCTCTGTCTTCCTCAGGAACCAACAGTTCGTGGGAGGCATCATTGAAAGACTGGGACAGCCCAGGGGACAAGAGGTCTGAGGATGCGTTCGAGACGGCAGAATCGCACTGCCGCTGCCTGCTCGGCCGGGCTGTTGGGGAACAGCATGGAGGCAGATGGGCTGAGCTGGAGTCAGGGTGAAAGGTGCAGGCGTGGAGAGAGAGGCTTCAATCAGCTTGTGGGTGATTTTTGACTTTCAGAGCCAGCTGGCCACGAAAGGGAGTGAGCCCCTGGGCTCTGGAGGCAATCAAGCAGAAAGAGAAGAGCCAAGAGTCCTGGAGGCCCTGGTCCTGGCCTCCTTACTCCACTTTGTCCTGTGGCATTTCAACTCCTGGCCCTGTTCTCCCCGGGTCGGCACCCTTTAACTCATGAGTAGGGAGAGGTGTGCGTGGCAGGGGTGAAAGAGGACGCGTTACCCACTGCCATGCATCAGGACTGGCTGCGTAACCTTGGGTGGCCCCTGCTGCCTCTCTGAGCTGCAGCGTCTGCCCCACATGTGGCCACGGCCTCTGCAACTGCTCAGCTCCAGTGCAGACCCTGTGGCAGGACATCTGTGGTGAGCCCAGTCCCCGGGACATCAGGAGACGGGGCTCTGGCTCTGTTCAGCCTTAGGGTGTGTGGTGGATTCTCCCTGGGCCTCAGTATGCCCATCTGTAAAGGGGCAGTTGACAGTGTGTGGCATCTTGCCAAGGGTCCCTGTGTGTGTGTATGTGGGTGCATGTGTGCGTGTCTCCATGTACGTCCGTATTTAACGTGTAAAAATGCCCTCCTGCTCCATCCCCCAGACATTGTACATTTCACCATGGCCCCCCCATCATAGCAATAACGTTCCCACTGCTAGGGGTTCTTGAGCCAGCCAGGCCCTGCCAGTGAGGAAGGAGGCCAAGCAGTGCCTGCCTATGAAATTTCAACTTTTCCTTTCATACATGTTTATTACCCAAGTCTTCTCCCGCCCATTCCAGTCAAATCTGGGCTCACTCACCCCAGCGAGCTCTCAAATCCCTCTCCAACTGCCCAAGGCCCTTTGTGTAAGGTGTCTTAATACTGTTCTTTTTTTTTAAAACAGTGTTTTGTAGATTTCAGATGACTATGCAGAGGCCTGCGGGACCCCTGGCTCTGGGCCAGGCCTGGGGGGCCCCAAATTCCAAGGCCTAGGCTTGGGGGGGTGGGGGGATCCAGAATTGGTTGTAAATACTTTGCATATTGTCTGATTAAACACAAGCAGACCTCAGAGTTTGATCAACAGTTTATTGAGCATCTACTGTGTGCTGGAGAGCGAGAGGGGTTGGGATGTGAGAACAAACTGCCCCTTGAGGGGCCTTTGGGCAGCACTAATAGCTGGAGGGCTTCAGGCTTAGGTGGAGTGACATGATCAGATTGGAGGCAGCTGCGGCAGAATGTGACTGTGCACATCTGCACCTGTGTTTTGGGGGCAGGCACCTGGGAGAAGGACAAGGCAGATTGTTCAGGACTCAAATGCCCGTGGTGGATGGTAGCAGTTAACACTGGGGAGTGGGCGGGGCTGTCAGGCCTACATAGAGGAGATCACAAAGACACCACGAGGATACCACTGTGTCTGCTGTTTGTGTGTTTCCTAGGAGTGTGGGGCAGGGGTGCTGGATCGATCCACAAAAGGCCTGAAAACGCTGAAGGAAAATCCAAAGACCCTTCCCCTCCTCCCTCCTTCCCCACCACCAAAGCACACAACCTTGAAGGGTTGATTTGCAACCATCTATACGAACACATTATTTTACACAAATATATACCAGATCACTCACCTCTGCACCGGAGTCACCTCTGGCCACAACACTGCTTAATTAAAAACAAATTTCTAAAACTGGACATTTTTCTGTTCAGTGTCATTTTCACAAGCCAAACACATCATGGTGTCCGGGTCAGGGTGGCATCTGGAGATTGCAGGGTGTGTGTGTGTGTAGATGTGTGTGTCTCGGGAGTAGAGGTGTAGGGGGTGTGAGGTTGTGGCAGGTGTTCTCTGCTGCTGGGAGTGAACCTAGATGCGTGTGCCTTTGTGTTCACGGGGGTATGTGCGTGGGCTCGTCACAGACATGGTGTTTGGATGTTTGTGTGTGAGCACCTGTCTAGGTGGTCTGTGAGCCTGGGGTCTTGGGGATGCGTCCCAGATGTGTGTGCTTGGGCATTAATTGGGGATGAGGTCAGCGGATCTGCTTGCTCTGGCTGTGTGTGCAGAATGTGTGTGTACTGTGTGAACACAGATCCAGGGGGTTCATGAGCCTGTGGGCTCCTGGGGTGTGGGCACCGAGGTGTGCAGCTGGGTTCACGTGCATGTGGGTGAGGGCAGCATGTGTGTCCGTGTGGACCCGTGAGAGCTTGGGCTCGCACCCCCGGCGCTGGCCGCTCCCGGCGGGACCCACGTGTGCCCGGGGGCGCAGGGCCACGTGCGAGCGCGCCGGGGACAAAGCGCTCGCCGGCGCAGCCGCGGCAGTCAGGAGTGCGCATGCGCGGCGGCAGGGTCCAGCCCCCAACCCCGTGCGCCGGGACCGGTGGGACCCGCCACTGCTCGGCCTCTCTCCTCTTACTTGTCTATCTGAGCCTTTTCTCTCTCTTCCTCTCTCTGGTCTATCGGTGTCTCTCCAGGCCTCTCTGGCCTTACATCAATTTCCTGTTTCTTTTTTAATTTAAAAAAATTTCAGTAGCTTTTGGCGTTACAAGTGGTTTTTAGTTACATGGATAAATGATATGGGGTGAATTGTGTAGTGCACTTGTCACCCGAGTAGTGGACATGATACCTAATAGCAGGTTTTTTAAATGCCACATCCTGCCTTCTTTCCTTTTTATTTTTCTCTTTCCCTTTTCCTTCCCTTTCCTCCTTCCTTTTTTTGAGACGGAGTCTCGCTCTGTCCCCCAGCCTGGAGTGCAGTGGCGCGATCTCGGCTCACTGCAACCTCCACCTCCTGGACTCAAGCGATTCTCCTGCCTCAGCCTCCTGAGTAGCTGGGACCACAGGTGTGTGCCCCCATTCCCCGGCTAAATTTTTTATTTTTATTTTTTGCAGAGATGGGGTCTTGCTGTGTTGCTCAGACTGGTCTTAAACTCCTGGGCTCAAGTGATCTGCCCGCTTCGGCCTCCCGAAGTGTTGGGATTACAGGTGTAAGCCATTGCGCCCAGCTAATTTTCCTTTTCTTTCTCTATGTGTCTCTCTGTCTCACTGTTGCTAATTTCTGCCTCTTTTCCTCTGCCTGGATGCTGTCTGTGTTTCTCTAGTCCTTACCCTCCCTTTCTGCCTCTCAGATTTTTCTCCCCATCCACCTCGACACATCTGACTCTTCCCAGGCCCTCCCACCCCTCCATACCTTTGCCCAGGCTGTTTCTACCGCTGGGAATGCCCTTTCTTCCCTCTGCAACATGGCAAGCTCCTATTCGTCCTGAAAAGCACATCTCCAAGGCCACAGACTGGCTCCGGGAGCTCTTCCTGGAATCTGCAGAGGTTGTCAGCCCACTCGCTTGAGGGACTGAGTGAGGTTCTCCCTGGTGAGTCCAGGACAGGCCACATGAGTAACGTCTGCTCAGGCAGGAAGGTCGCTCTGTCTCTCCCCCTCCTGTCTTTGGCTCCTTCTTTGGTTGGGACTTCCTCACTCTGGGCCTGTGTCCAGTTGGCTTTTGCTGGACTCGGTGTGTAAGGGAGACAGAGACACACAGAGATGGGGCGCAGGGGCGAGAGACGCCATCTGCCCTGCTTCAGCCCTGTGCAGCGTCCAGCTCTCTCCAGGGCATGTGAGACCCCAGGGCTCCATCCCCCCAGCCTTCCCTTTCTGGTTTCAGTTGATTTTACTCTTAATTTTGCATGCACTTTTTATTTTTTGGGAAAAATAAAATGTTTCCCCATGACAAAAGAAAAAAGAAAAAATACATATTCTTTCTGGCAAAGAAGGAAAGATACAGGAAAACACAAACCAACCAAGTGTATTTCACAGCCCCTGCTCCATCCCTCCCTCCTAGAGGCTGCGGCATGTCTCCAGGGTGTATGCACGATGTGTGTGTGGTGTGTGTAGGGGTGTGCGACATATGCGTGTCCCTGCTCCTGTTGCCTCCCAGGCTTTGTCCCATGCGCTTTGAAATTCTCTTTGTTCATCCTCTGCTTCTCTTGTCCCCCTCTTATGTTGTCCCCTACTTACATTCTCTTCTCTTGTCCCCTACTTACATTCTCCAGACCAGACTTCATGCTGGGTGCACGCATGCACTGACACGTACATACACACATGCATACACACCCACACACACACATGCACAAAGTCTCTTGTCTGCATTTTCTGTCATCTCTGTCTTCCTTTTCCATTTTTCTCTCAGGGGCTCTAAAACGCTGTGGTTCATAGGGAGAAAAAGAGACTGGCAGAGATTCAGAGATACAGACAGGACAGACAGGAAAAGGGGATGGAGACAGAGGGGCTGGAGTTGGGGACGAGGAGGGAGCGGCAGGGAGAGGAGCTTTTTGTCCATCTGCCTGTCATCTGTGAGGTCCATCCTGAGTCTCACTGCCTGCATCCCTCCCCTTTCTGAAGCTCTTCCTACCCAGCCCTTGGAGCGTGTCTCCTGGGATCCTGGGGCTGTGTCCATCTGTCGGTCTGTGCATCAGCCTCTGCTTCCCGCCTGCCTCTTGCTGTGGTCTCATTAAATGCTCATGTCTTTCTTTGATTGTTCCACCCCCAGAGTGTGTGTGTGCACGCGTGCATGTGTCCATGTTTCCAGATCTCCATGCCCATGGGTCTGTCTACCTCCCCTTCTCCCTCCCTCCTGTTCTTGCCAACATGTCAGTGTGTGTGCACCTGTGTACATGTGTGTCTGTGCATGAATCTCTCGCTCACCTCACTTCCCCTGTCTCAGAGGCTCCTGGACTTGGCCTCTGGGGGGGTTCTTCTCCTCACTCCCCATCCTGGTCCAGCCTCAGCCTCAAGGCTTGCCTCCTGGACAGTTTCCCTGGCAACCATCCCCCGGACATCTTACCTGCAACATTTGAAAACTCAACTCACCTGTCCACTCCCACCCTCCCTCTCTGGAGGGGGACCTCTGGCACAGGACCACCTGCCCTGGGTGGTGCAGCGGTCTCTCACTCACGCTCTGCTGTGGGCTTTCATGCCGTCTTCCCACTTCTGTCCCTGCTCAGAACCCTGCGTCTCCCTCCCCTGCCATTCTGGTCTGGCTCCACTGACCTGGGGCACCCTGATCCCCACCATGCAGGCATTGCTCACGGTGCCCCTGCCCGACAGCTTTCCTTTCTTTAGCCTGCAAATCCCACCTCCTCTGGGAAGCCCTCCTGATAACCCCTTTTTCTGGGTTCCCTTGTCTCCGATACTCCCTGCAGTGAGATCTGTCCTGGCCTTGGCCTTGTCGCAGGCTGGGCACCCAACTGGAGTCCAGTTTGGACTTTTGTGGGGCTAGGTACCTTTGTCCTTTTCTTAGAAAAGAAAAAGATTACATGTTACAATAGCATTGGTATCAACAGGAATATATTAATAGGACATACTGAAACATGGAGTGAAACGTTCATTTTTCTTCTGATTTTAAAAGAAATTTAAACATTTTCTTGGGGTGGCAAAAGTATGATGCATGGGCTGTAGATTCGCTGAGTCCCCCTCTTCCCAGGCCCAGGTGAACGTGCGCCGGGCAGGCTGTGTGTGGTCCGCGCCTTCTCCCCTCTCTGCGTCTTTCTTCTTCATTTTGCCCCTGCAGTTTGCCCTTGTGTGAGTGCATCGAAGCAAGACGATGCGTGTGTGTGTGTGCGCCGCATCCTCCCTCTCCGTCTCTGTGTTCATCTCTCTGTCTTTTTTGTTTTTTTTGTCTTGAGGCAGGGTATTGCTCTGTCTCCCAGGCTGGAATGCAGTGGCAAAATCACGGCTCACTGCAGCCTTGACCTCCTGGGCTCAAGTGATCCTTCCCCCTCAGCATCCTGAGTAGCTGGGACTACAGGTGTGCACGACCATGCCTGGCTATTTTTTTGTATTTTGTTTTATAGAAATGGGGTCTTACCTTGTTGCCCAGCCTGGTCTTGAACTCCCGGGCTCAAGAGATCCGCCCACCCCAGCCTCCTGAAGTGCTGGGATCACAGGCGGGAGCCACTGCGCCTGGCTTGTGTTCATCTCTTTCACCATATCAGCTTTGTCCCTTTCTCCAGGGTCCCCTCATTCATGCATTCATTCGTTCCCCCAGCATGTCACCCTGTGTCTGTGTATTGGCGTGTCTGCCAGGGAGCAGGCGTCTTGGCTCCTTGTCTTTCCCCAGGCCTCCTGCCCTCCCAGATCTGCTGGCTGTGGGCGTTCCAGAGTGGGCCATGCTCCCTGCTCCTGACCCTTTGCCTGCCTGCCTCCCCTTGCTCCAGCGTTGGGGTCACTGCTGTGAGTGGGGATTTGTTTTTTCTCACCCCCTCGGCTCTTCCTGAAACACCATGCAGCAGCTGCTCCTGCCCAGCAGGGGTGTGTGCGTGTTTGTGTGTGTGTGTATGAGAGAGAGAAAGAGGGCCAGGGAGACATTTAGACAGAGACACCAAGAGAGGGCGGGAGGTGCACAGCCGGCACCTGTCTCTTCTGCATCTGCCTTCCGCCTCCTTCCATCTCCTTTCTGGGGCTTTGCTAGCATTTTGTCTTTTTCTTCGGGCTTCCTGCATTTGTGTGTGTGTATGTGTGTACATGAGAGTGTGAGTGTATGTGTGTGTATGTGTATGGGTGTGCATATGTGTATGAGTGTGTGCTGAGGCTGTGTATGAGGGGACCTCAGCACAGCCGTGTATAGGTATGAGTGTGTGTGTGTATGAATGGAGTGTGTATATGTGCGTATGTGTGTGTATGAGTGTGCATGTGTGAATGTGTGTGTGTGTGTATGTATGAGTGAGTGTTCTTGCTCTCCAACAAGTTTGGCCATGACTCCACCTTTCATTCATTTGCTAATCCCCCCCCACACTCATAGGGTCCTCCCAGGCATGTGCACGTGTCTGTGTGGCTAACAGGTCTGGCTCCTCGTTGTTCCCTGACGTTCCTGCTGCCCCCGAAGCCCCGGTGGCTGCAGGCCTGTGGGATTCCTGCCTGGGCAGCTGCTGCCTCCCCTTGCTCCAGCGTGGGGGTTGCTGCCATTGGCTGGGGGTTTGTTTTCTTTCACAGTGCTTTCTAAAACATTTATCTTGGAGCAACTGCTCCTGTGTGTGTGTGAGAGAATGTGTATGTGTGTTCCTGTGTGTGCATGCATGTGTGCGTGTGAGAATGTGCCTGTGTTGTGTGTGTAGATGCCTGTGTGCACGTGAGAATGTGCATGTGTTCGTGTGTGTGCATGCACGTGCGCCTGTGTGCGAATGTGCATGTGTTCGTGTGTGCATGCATGTGCACATGTGTGAGAATGTGCATGTCTGTTCATGTGTGTGCATGCATGCATGAGAATGTGCATGTGTTCATGTGTGTGCATGCATGTGCATGTGAGAATGCATATGTTCATATGTGCATGCATGTGCATGAGAATGTGCATGTGTTCGTGTGTGCATACATGTGCAGGTGTAAGTGTGCATGCGTGTTCATATGTGTGCATGCAGGTGCATGTGTGAGAATGTGCATTTGTTCGTGTGTATGCATGTGCACACGTGAGAATGTGCATGCATGTTCATGTGTGTGTGCATGCATGTGCGTGAATGTGCGTGTGTGTTTGTGTATGTGCGTGTGTGAATGTGCATGTGTGTTCATGTGTGCATGCATGTGCATGTGAGAATGTGCATGCGTATTCGTGTGTGTGCATGCATGTGCGTGAGAATGTGCATGTGTTCGTGTGTGCATGCCTGTGCATGTGAGAATGTGTATTCATGCGTGTGTGCATGCATGTGCATGTGAGAATGTGCACGTGTGTTCATGTGCATGCATGTGCGTGTGAGAATGTGCATGTGTTCATGTGTGTGCATGCATGTGTGTATGTGCGTGTGTGTGTGTGGAGGGTCAGAGCAGCCCCTACCTGGCCCCCTTTCCGAAGGGCTTGGCTTTTGTGCTCATTCTGTGAGTCCCTTGCCCTTGTCCCTCCATTCAATCAACACCTCTTCCTCTCTCCCGTGTGCTTGGCTGTGTGTGTGTCTCCACTTCTCCCTCCTCCCCACCTGTTCTCGCCAGTCTCTAAGGTGCTCTGAAATCTGCCCCGGCTGTCTGTGTGTGGATTCATAGAGCGAGGTCTGTGTGCATGAAACAGTGTGTGACAAGCTGTCAGGGCGTCATCTCTGCCACTGTACCTAATCCCCCGCTCTCACCCTGGGGTAATTTCCTTTATAGTTTCCTTTGGTTCACATACGCAGAATAGTTCCTATGAGCTGTGCATACACACGTGTGTTGGGGGGGCGGAAGGGGGGAAGAGAGAGAGAGAGAGAGCGCTCCTCTCCCCTTTGCTCTCTGTGGCTCCATCTTGACCCTTGCTCACCTGCTCCGACCTCTCTCCCTCTCCACTTCCCCCAAACCTCTCCTTGTCTCTTTGTGCATCGTCTCTGAGGCTTTGTTTTCACTTTGCAGAGGCGAGAGGGTGCTCTGTCCATCCATCCATCTAACCATCTGTCTGTCTGTCCAAGAGTTATTTGTGGGCCCTTTTCTACCTCCCCACCCCTTTCCTGGGCCTGCACGCTTTCACCTGCTCCCTGCCCCCTGCACCCTCCTGTAGGGCCATTTCAGTGCCCACCCCCTTCTCCCCTCCATCTCCCTCCCTCAATCTTTTTGGGTTCTGGACCAGGACCTGAGAACAAAGCTGCCTCCTGGGCTCCTCACCCACCAACCGGCTGCAAACCCTTCAAGGCCCCTTCTGGGCTTGGAATCTTGCTTGGCACCTTCCCTTGTTGGGGGGCCTGGTGCCACCTCACTCCACCTCCAGCAGGTCACCCCCTCCGGGCCATTCCTTTGGCCACTCTCCTCTGCCTGCCCAGCTCAAGGCGATTTCCTTCCTGCCTCGTAAATCCCTTACCCCTCAATTCAGGTTTCCCAGGGGCCTCTCCTTTTCCACGTGAGGGTCTAGGAGTCAATCTTTTTCTCCTGGTAATGTTCCCTTTTTATTTCCTCTTTCCTCTGACTTGGTCGGGTTTTATTCTCACCTGAGCATCATTGGTACCTGTGTGTGTGTCTGTTCCTGTCTCCCTGACGGACGCATTCATTTTTCCTTCCACCTTTTATCCTCTTCCTCTCATTTAAAAAAATTGTAACTTACATATTGCAAGATGCACAACCGAAAAGCCTTGATGAATTTCACATGTGTCTGCACCTGTGGCTTCACCAACTGGAGCAAGAAACAGACCATCCCAGCCTCAGGCAGGCTCCCTCCCACTGGCCCCTCAAGGCTGTTTCGAGGGTGTTTCTCACAGTGTGTATGTGTGACATTTTGTCTGTCTGTCTATCTTGCAACTTTCTCAGCGGCTGCTTCCCTCTGGGAGCCCCAGTCTTTGTTCCTGCACTCCAACAGCGGTGATTGAACACCTCCTAGGACCGGATTGCGTGTGTCTCCCTCCTTCCCCTGCCACCCTCCCTCCCTGCTCTCTCCCGCTTTGCTCCCTCTCCAAGTTGTTACTGAATTCTGCTTCTATTCTGTTCGTCCCTGTAGGAGTGTGTGTGTGTGTGTGTGCGCGTGCATCTCCCTGATTGCCCACCACCTCCCCCGCCCCGCTCTCCTTCCCCCACCTCTGCCTCCCTTCCTTTCCATCCCACTCCTGGGGGCTCCATTGAGATTGTTCTAGGGGAGCCAGCCTATGTCTCTCTCTGGCTCTCCCACCCCTCCTTCCTTCCCTCCTTCCTCCCCTCTGTCTCTGAGGGGTGGGCTCTCACCCTGGGCATGTGCCGGCCTGTCTGCCTCCATGCCAGCTCTGGCTGCCTCCTCCTCTTCCTGCCCCTGGCATCCCCCCATTCCCTTGTGCCAACTCCTTTTGCTCCACACATAAGCTGCTGACATCGGGGTCTCTAGCCACGATCTCCAAGCTGAGCCCGGACCTGTCCACACATTGTGATCCATCTCTCCTGCTGCAGGGCAACCCCCAGCCTGCTTCCAGCCCCCAGCCTGTCCCTCCCCTCACCATCCTCAGCTGTCTTCCTGTCCGAACCACCTTCTCACTCACTCCAGTTGCGTTTTATGCTAGACCCCCCAAACCCCCTCCACGTGGCTCTCACCAGCACCTCGCCTGCCTCCCTGCAGACATGACCTTGTCCTCATCTTCTCTGGCATCTGACTGTAGACATGTTGGTTCCCTGAGCCTGCCCTGCTTCCGGAGGACTCCTCTGAGTCTTGACCTTCTAACGTGCTGTTGTTCGTCACCCTCTTCTCCCTTCCCACCATGCCTGGTGACTGTCCCCACTCTGGACCTCAGCTCCCCCTTTGTAGGCACCACCCCACCTCCATCCCCTGAGCTCCAGGTCTCCCTGCACACAGCCTTCTGGACACTCCATGCGCACCTCACGACAGGCTCAGCCACCCCTCTTTCTCCAAAGCCTGGAGCATCCTGATCATGTGCCCACTGCCTGGCGGCACCCAGCTCAGACCCCAGGCCAGTCGCCTTCCCCTCCTTGCCCATGGCCCATCCACGTGGTCCCCCAATGGGTCTTGCCCTGATCCTTCCTCTCCGCCCCAGCAGCTTGCCTCGGGTCTCTTGTCCCCTCCTGGGCTGCGCTCCAGTCCCCTCCCTGGAGTCTCTGTCACCTGTTACCTGCTGCAGTGCCATAGCCGAGGCAGCGCTCTGGCCTGCACTGGGCTCAGAGCAGACACATTTGGTGGTGCCTGTGGTAGATGCTCCCTGACCCAGCACCCACAGGGGGCAGACCTGTGGCCCCGTCCCTGGCCTGGTAGGGAGACCCCAGTGGAGTCTGCTGGCTGGGCTGCGGGCTGTGGGCTCACTCGCTCCTCCTCAGCTGGGATTTCTCTCTTCTAGTGAGTCCTCTCCTTCCACCTGCCTCCTGGTGTCCCACCCACCTCTTTCTACAGCAGTGGGGTCTTTTGGCCTGTCTGAGGGAGAGGCCGGCGTGCCTGTCCCTGTCTGTCTGTCTCTGAGTGTCAGCGCTGCGTATCTGGTCTGCCTGTCCCTCTGTCTTCGTGTCATGAGGTAGGGGTGTGTGTGTGTGTGTGTGTGTATGTGCTCGTGTGTGTGAGCACATTCGGCTGTTGGACAGTCCTGGCGTCCAACTTGTGTGTGTGTTTCTCGGTGTCGGGGTGTGTGTGTGTGTGTATGCATTCGGCTGTTGAGCAGTTCTGGCGTCTGATTTGTGCATGTGTGTGTTTCTCTGTGTCAGGGTGTGTGTTTGTGTCGGTATGTGTGTGCACGAATTCAGCTGTTGGGCAGTTCTGGTGTTTCATTTGTGTATTTCTCTGTGTTGGGTGTGTGTGTGTGTGTGTGTGTGTGTGTGTGGGTCTGTGTGTCCCCGAGTGGGTTTCTGGCTGGCCAGTTTTGCTGTGTGGCAGGAGGTCCGCAGCGTGGCCACTCTCTGTAGGGGCTGCCGCCAGTCCTGCCTGCCTGCAGAGGTGAGCGTTCCGGTCTGAGCTGGGGGAACTCCTTGCCTGCGGGGGTCTGGTTGATCCCATCCGTGTGTCCTTCCTTCCCTCTCTGTGGGCTCTGGAGGCATTACGACTCCCCTCACTCTGTCCGTCTCCCCCTCCTTTCCCTGCGTCCCCTCTTGGGGGCTTTATTGGGGTCTGCTCGTCATTGCCTTGCCTGGTGCACGGCACCTGGCCTGCCTCACGGAGCGCAGCTGAGACCCTCTCCCCGCGTGGGCCTGGTGTGTGCGTCAGCCGGGAGCCCCTCGCGCCGTGGGGGGTCTCGGAGCTCTCCAGCCCCTCCCTCTCTCCCTCTGAGCCTTTCTGGAGCTTTCTTCTCTTTCCTGTGTGCGTCAGACCTGCGTCTGTGCCATGGAGCTCCCACCCTCGCCCCTCTGGTGGCCTTCCTGCCGTTGAGCAAGTTTGTCTGGAACTTTAAAGCTGCGCCTGAGGCCAGCACCCACAAACTCCTGCGGGGCAGGGCGGGATGGGGCTGGCAGGGCGGGCAGGGCGCCCAGGCTCTCCTTTTCCTCCCCGTCCTCACCAGAGCCCCGCTTGCCTCCAGGAGCCTCATATTTCGGAAGTGGCTCCAAGGCCCTCACCCGACCTTCAGGGAAGGCCGTTTGGCTCTAGCCGGTGCCCTCCTCCTCAGCGCACAAGACGCGCCACTCCCCGTGCTGCGGTGGCCCTGGCCTTGCTGCGCCTTCCACGCACAGGGCACAGGCCGTTCCGCTGCCCGGACTGCCCTCCCTTCCCGGCCACACAGTCTGAATGCGCCTCTGCCACTCTCCCCAATGCTGCTATTTGTCTTCATAACACTGGTCTCTCCCTGCCATCCTCTTACACGTTGATTCGGGGCTTTTTTTCATTCTCTCACGCCATTGTCTTTGCCACTATGCTGTAAACCCCATGAGGCAGGCGTGTGCCTGTCTCGTCCGGTGCTGCGTCTCTAGCTCCTAGAACGGCGCCTGGCACGAGGAAGGGGCTCCATGGAACGAGCTATCTCATTTTGGAGCTCCGTCTGGCCAGAACGCAGCAGAGATCCCACCCTTCATCACCCAGTCCCCAGGAAGCCCATGCCCAGCTTCGCCCTCCCCTTACCCCGTCTGCACGCGCAGCCTGTGGCTGACCCTCAAACCCATCTAAACACCTGTGTCTCCGGCTGCTTCCATCCCTCCCTGGGCTCCCTCCATCCCGTGGGCGCAGTCCACCCTTAGCCTGGGCGTCAAACCCTTGCACACCTCAACCGCCATTGCCTCTCAAGCCTCACCCCTTCTCTGTCACCCCACAGCAGCCACCAGCCACCCAGATGGCCAGTCCTCTCAGATACCACCCCTCCCCCACACATTCTCACTCCTCCCAGCCCTTGCAGCCGTCGTTTCTCTGGGTGAGGTGTCCCTTTCTGACCGCCCCGGTGCTTGGGCATCTGGCTCCAAGTCACCTTCCCTGCAGATTAGGGGACTGTTCCCCGCTTCCCCTCCCTGCCCCTCCCACCTGCAAGCAGGGTTAATGTCTCCCCACCCCCACCTTGGCTTCCTGCAGGAAGGGGCTTCCAGGAGCGCTCCTGCCCCACTGTGTGCTGATGGTGTCCATCTGTCCATCAAGCCAGGCCGTGAGTCACTCAGCTCCAGATTCCCTGTGCCCAGGAGTGGCTTCCCGCTTCCCTCCAGGCCCCTCAGCCCCTGCTTGTCTCCCTCTCTGTCTTCCCTCTCCTCTTCTGAGTGTCCCGGGCCCAGTTTCCTCCTGCTGTGTGTGTGCGTCTGTCCGTTTGTCTGTCACGCCTCCCCCCGCCCCCTGGAGAGTGAGGGGCTTCATTGCCTGCTGAGCATCAGATGCTTTGCCCTGTGCAGGCACCCTCTGTCTGTCAGTCTGTCTGTTCGTCTGTCTCACCACACTGAACTCCTTGCTTTCTCTCGGCTTTAGCCCCAGAGTTCATTGTCATTCTTTGACATTCTTTGAGCATGTGACACACACATACACACACACACACACACACACACCCCACCAGAACCTCCGCCTTGCCCCCTCTCTTTGGGGTCTTGCTTTTGTGCTCATTCTGTGAGTCATGGCATTCACTCCTCCAGTCAGTACCCCTCGAGTGGCTCCCGTGTGCTGACGGGGCACGTGTGGGTGTGCCCGTGTGTGTGTGTGTGTGCTTGCGTGTGCCTGTGCGTGTGTGTGTTTCTCTGGTTCTTCCTCTGCCTGCAGCCTGGTCACTGTCTCTAAGGCGTTACTGAAATCTGCCCAGGCTATCAGAGAGACAGAGGTTGGGAGGGAGGGAAAGGAGGTGGCGGGCAGCTAGCTTCCCAGTGCCCTGCTACTCACTGCCTCCCGTTCTTCTCCCGCTCTCTCTCTGTCTCTCAGCCTCTCTCTCTGTCTCTCCATCTCTCAGTCTCTCTCTGTGTCTCCATCTCTCAGTCTCTCTCTGTGTCTCTCTCCATCTCTCAGCCTCTCCCTCTGTCTCTCCATCTCTCAATCTGTCTCTCCATCTCTCAGTCTCTCTCTGTCTCTCCATCTCTCAGCCTCTCCCTCTGTCTCTCCATCTCTCAATCTCTATCTCTCCATCTCTCAGTCTCTCTGTCTCTCTATCTCTCAGTCTCTCTCCATCTCTCTCTGTCTCTCAGCCTCTCTCTCTCTCCCTGCTCCTGTTCTTCTCTCCCTCTCTCTCCCTCTCTCTCCCTCTCTCTCCCTCTCTCTCCCTCTCTCTCGGCCTCTCCTCCCTTCTCAGTTTTTCCAGATGTGCCATGTCTGACTCTGCTCATGCCACGTATTTCCCTCCCTCCCTCCTCTTTCTCCTCTCTCAGGATCTGTCTTCTCCCCCTTCCTCTGGCCTCCTGTGCATCTGTGTGTCTGTGAGTGTGTGTGTGTCTCTAAGTGTGTATCTCTGTGTTTGTATGTATTTCTGTGTGTCTCTGTGTATCTCTGACTGTGTGTCTGTGTTTGTGTCTCCGAGTGTGTATCTGTCTCTGTGTGTCTCTGAGTGTGTGTCTCTGTGTATCTGTGTGTCTGTGTGTCTATGTGTGTCTCTGTCTCTGAGTATGTCTGTGTGTCTCTGTGTGTCTACGTGTGTCTGTGTGTCTGTTTCTGAGTGTGTATGTCTGTGTGTGTCTTTGTGTGTGTGTGTCTATGTGTGTCCGTGTGTGTGTCTGTGTCTGTGAGTGTCTCTTTCCCCTCCCTCTGCCTATCCCTACCCTGCTGGGGGCCCTGGCGAGGAGTCTCCATCCTGGGGTCTTACCTTTCACTGGTGCCCCCAGCTGTGGTCTCCCTGCTCCTGGGGCTCCATCCTGAGGGATCCCCACATCCCCCATGCCCCCCAGGGGCTGTGGAGCTAAACCCACCCTCTCACAACACCTGGTCCCTGGTCCCAGAGCTGGAGATTCCCATCCTCACCCCACTTGCCCAGGCCAGGGCTGGCCTGCCCCTCCTTATCCACAAACCATCGTGAGGACTCCTGAACGCCCCCTCCACACCCCTGACAGCTCTCGATCCCCCCTCCTTTACGGCCACCCCGACTCTCCCTGGAAGGACGCTGCTGGCTTCCTCTGCAGCTTCTGCTTCTGCTCCCATCATCAGGGTCAGAACCCCAGGGCAGGGCCGTCCTAAGTTCTCCAGGCGCTCACACCTAGGCCCTGCCAGGGTCTGCCTACTGTCTCCTCTGTCCTCTGTCTCTATCTGTCTCCCAGTCTCCCACTGGGCTCTTATGCTCCTCCAAGCCTTTGTCCTTGTGCTCAGCCTTTGTCCTCTGCCTGTCGAGTGGGCCTCCCCTTTCCCCTGGGCCCTCTCCCCACTCTGGCAAACTCCTCTTTCTCCCCCAGGGCCCCGCTTTGTGCTCCTGGGCTCTGGGAGACCCTTTCCCTGCCCTGCCTCCAGGTCAGCCCAGACTTGCCCTGAGATCAAGATAGGTTCAAGGGGAACTGGCTGCAGCCCCAGCCTAACCCCAGAAGCCCGCACACAGCAGCAGGTTGCCTCAAACGCACCCCAGTCTCCTTCTGAGGGGGTGCCAGCCTGTTTGAGGCTTGGGGCTCAGTGTCTTGGAGGCCTGCCGCCGGCCCCTCCTTGTTCCTTGCCCACAGCTTCCCTGCTCCTCCTCTGTGTGGGAACACCTGTGGATGTATATGTGTGTACGTATATGTATGCCTGTGTGTGCATGTGCATGTGTATGCAAGTGTATGTGCGTATATTTATGTGTATATATGTGCATGTGTGCGTATTGTGTGCATGTATATATGTGCGTGCGTGCATGTATATGTGCGTATGCATGTGTATGCAAGTGTATTATGTATGTTTATGGGTGTATATATGTGCACACGTGCATGCGTGTGTATCATGTACCTGTATGTGTGTGCATGCATGTGTGTATGCACGTGTATGCAAGCGTGTTTGCATGTGTGTATATATGCGTTTGCATGTGCGCATATATGCATGTGTGCATATTGTGTGTGTATGTGTGCACATGTGTGCATGTGTGTGTGCATGTGTGTGCATGTCTTCATGTATGTGTGAGCATGTGTGCATGTGGGTGCACGTGTGTGCATGTGTGCATGTCTGCATGTTTGCATGTGTATGTGTGCATGTGTGCATTTGTGCTGTGTGTGTCTGTGTGTCCATGTGTCTGCATGTGTGCATATTGTGTGCTGTGTTTATGTGTGTGCATGTATGTATGAACATGTGTGCATGTGTGCATATTGTGTGCTGTATGTGTGCACGTCTGCATGTGTGTATGTGTGCGTGTGTGTGCGCGCGCATGTGTGTCTGATGGTCTCCCCACCGTCGTTCTCTGTAACTTCATCTCCATTCACTCTTTCCACACCAGTTTTGTTTCTTTCTCGTTTCTTCTTCCCAGGCACGTTTTTTTTTTTTTTTCCTGATTCCAAAGGTAGCCCTCCATCTTCATGACAGGATGTTTAGAAAATACGGAGAAAACAATCCAAGTCCCCCATGGGTTCCGGTTGTTAAGAGGAGGGCGCGGGGTGTAGGCCAGGGAGTAGCCCCCTAGGTGGTCTGTAGCCCCGCCCCGTGCCCGAGCGCGTACCGTGCACTCTTTCCACCCCTCCTTCCCCCGTGCTCTGTCCAGCCTGTGTCTGTTACTCTCAGGGCCTCAGCCTTGCTCAGGCTATCACCGTCTCTCTGGTCTGTCTCTGAGCCCCACTGTTTCCGGGCGCCTTTCTCTGTCTCTGTTCTGCTCTCACCGGTGTGGGGGGGAGGGTGGTTCCCACCCACATCCACTTTCATTCATTCACAAACTCTATTCTGCAGACACCGGCCGCGCCGCGCCGCGTGTGTGTGTGTGTGTGTGCGCCTCCTACTGTCTCTCAAGTTTCCTTGGATTTCCCCCAACTCTGCGGGAGCTCCTGGGGTGCATGTGGGGGGCGGGGTGTCCACACGTCTGGCTCCCTGGATGCCTCCCGCCTGTGTGTCTGCTTGGCTTTCTGCCACCTCCCTTTCTCTGCGCCTTTGTGAACTGCCATCTTGCCCTTCGCCGCATCCTCTGTGTGTGCGTGTGTCCGTGTGTCCCTCCACTCACTTTTGCCTCCCTCGCTTCCTCTCTGCGGTTTCCTCACAGTTTGCTCTCCCTTTGTCCCCCTGGGTCACTCCCATTCATAAGTTCTTTAGCTCATTCAAAAAGGGATCATCGTTTCTTTCTCGATTATCTGCCATGAGCACGGAAAGCTTTACTACCTTTGTCATAAAAAACACCCATGCACATTGCAGCTGCAACCACAGGAATAGCGCTGGTGCCTGTCACTGATGTCCCCCTGAGGCATGGCCGTGCTGGGGCGTGTGAGTGTGTCTGCCTGTCCTTCCATCTCCAGCCTTCCTGGCTGCCTCTCCTTACTCCTCTTCTCCACCCCTTTTCCTGGACATTTCTGGAATTTCACTCTCGCTGCTCATGCTGTGAGCCTGAAGATCGGGCTGTGAATGTGTGTATGTGGTGTGTGTGTGTGAGTGTGGGCACTGAGGGGTGTGTGTGTGGTGTGTGTGTGAGTGTGGGTGCTGAGGGGTGTGTGTGTGTGGTGGGTGTGTGGTGTGTTTGTGTGGGC
>PVKV010028256.1:14192-25301 GCA_004027835.1 Alouatta palliata | reverse complement strand
GTTCAAGCAATTCTCCTGCCTCAGCCTCCCGAGTAGCTGGGACTACAGGCACGTGCCACCATGCCCAGCTAATTTTTGTATTTTTAGTAGAGACGGGGTTTCACCATGTTGACCAGGATGGTCTGGATCTCTTGACCTCGTGATCCACCCACCTCGGCCTCCCAAAGTGCTGGGATTACAGGCGTGAGCCACCGCGCCCGGCCTGTCCTCACCCATTTCAAATCAGACATCAGTGAGCAGCCAAGTGTAATATCCAAACACCTAGAGGCAGCAGCAAAACCTATGGCACTAATTCATCCTTGTGGCATTTCAGGTATGTATCAAGAATGCCTCATAGCTGTTCCACTGCTGTTTCCAGATCTGAGCATCTCAAATATGTTTAATAAAAGTTAGTTAAACCCCTCTGGTTGTGGGTCTCTCCAGGGATGGTGGGGCTCAATTTTGTGCCTCTGTACTCTCGCTGATCCAAGTACCACTGTCACCAAAAATGAGAATGTTAGAGTAGAAGCTCCCTAGAGTTGTTACACCTAAACTTCTTATCTTTTGAACTAAATGACTGCAATCAGAAAATACATTGCGGTGCCTGACTTTGTCCCCAGTTATGTTTAGATGCAGCCCATCAAGGGATCAAAGGCAATGGCTTGCTGAGAAAAGTACAAGCCACTCTAAAAGTCTCTCTGCCTACCCACCACTACCACTGACTCACCCCCAGACCACCCAACTCAGCATGCCAGGCTCTCTAGACAAGGAAGTTGTATTCTCAGGACAACACCGATAGCTTTCTCTGACTTGTACCAGGCACCGAAGCTCCTGGTACAGCTCCCCTCTCCTTTAGTCAGTTCTAATTTCCTCCAATCTTGCAGCAAAATATAAGGCCCTGGAGGAAAACAGAGCTCTTGTTTTTTTCTTTGATCAGTTTCCTCAGCTCAGGGTCAGCCTACTCTGCCCCCAAATGAGGTAGCAATGACTAACTTGGTGCCACGTGATACCAAGCAACCTCCAAATGTCAACCTGTGCTGGGTCATTCGATATTCTTTTCAGGTGTGCATTTGAACCCACTTCCTCTGGTTGGGGACTTCCCCATCTTATGATTCTTGGAAGGAGGCAGAGCCTACCTCTCTCTATGGACTCAAGAATGCCACATTCACTCTCCCTCACAGCTAGGGTGCTGGCACATACCCTAGTCCAGTCACTGTCAACTTTGTCTTAGGAGTTGGAGGCAAAGATTCAAGAACCTGGAAGAGTCTCTCTGCCAAGGCAGTGCTAGCATCTGCAGCAAGACAGAGCTCCCTGCAGGGTGACCATGGTGAAAACTGCAGGCAAGCGCTCTGAGGTGCTGCTGCCTGACCTCCTCACCAGACCAGTTCTGCAGCGTGGTTTGAGTGTTGTTCTGGCTGCAAACCTGCTTCTCCAGCCCGCCTGCTGATTCTGGAAGCTGCCCAAATATCCTTTTAATGAATTCCTTTTCTGCTTAAATCATCCAGAGCCCAATTCTGTTGCTTGCAATCAAGGTTCTAGACCAATACGCAGCTATAACTCCTTCAGGAAGTTGTCCTGCTTTTGAGAAGTCCCAAAGGGCTTTGTCCCCAAGGACAGTTTCTATGACAAATCTACAAAGGGGATTCTCTGTAAATGCCCATTCTGTTATGAATACTAAAATTAGAGACGTAAGGCTACCCACCATTGTTCCATAGCATCTAGCTTAGTACCAGCCAGCTCGTGTGTTCTGAGCAATGCTGGAAAGCCCCTTTCAAAGAACTTTTGCCCCGGCAAAAGACGTTTGTAATGTTTCTTGAAATAGTTTCCTGATGTCATTTATGTAGTAGACCTGATTTCTGTGAACATATTATTTTGAAATGAGTTTTCAAATTGTGCTTTGGCAGGAACTGAATATTCAAATGTAATGAGTTTAATTGATTATGAGAGTGTTTCTTTTGAGAAGATGCAATGACTGCCTGGTATTGAGCCTGCTGCTCCAGTGTGCACTGGTACGAAGGCTTTCAAAGTTGATCTTGGTACATTTGAAATCTGGTAGGCAGTTGGTTCTCTCACTAAGCCTCAGTATAGAATCTAGTTCTAAGTGATAAGGCACTAACAATGCTCTCAGTGCAGACCAAAATGGGGCTGCCTCTTGCTAGAGCTTTGAATTCCAGCCACGGGAGTATGACTGGGAAGAGTTCCAACCTGTGGGTCCATCTCCTCCTCCCATGACTGCGTGTACCCACTTTTCTCATCTGTCTCTACCTGCTGTGCCCACTTCAGGGGAACAAAAGTGTGCTATATTTGAGGTTGTGCCAATGATGTCACCAGAGCCCCTGAGCATCTGAGACTTAGTGGGTACAGAGGGTGCCTGCATGACAAAAATACATGTGCTGGCAAAGCAATCTTGGAAGGGCAAGAAACTGATCTATATCTTGATTGTGGTGGTGGTTATGACTCTAGGCATCTGTTTAAACTCATAGAACTGTATAGTAATATGAGCAAGTTTTACTGTATGCAAATTAAATGTAAACCAGATGTGTCGATCTGCATCTGTGATCTCAGGTACTCGGGAGGCTGAAGTGGAAGGATTGCTTGGGGCCAGGAGTGCAAGAGCAGCCTGAGCAACAAAGCAAGACTCTGCTTCAAAAAAATATATTAATTAATTAAACATAAATTTTAAAACAAGAATATATGTGCTGGAATATCCATTTTCCACATGTGAATTGTAGCTGTACAGTGGCACAGAGTGCAGGCACATGACCACAGTGTCTACAGTCTAACCCGGAAGCATTATGTGACTCAGTTCACACTTTAATACCCAGCTCAATTATGTAATTCTTTTTTTTTTTTTTTGAGACAGGGTCTTGCTCTACCACATAGTCTGGAGTACGGTGATGCCATTAAAGCTCACTGCAGCCTCAAACTCTGGGCTCAAGTGATCCTCCTACCTCAACCTCCCGAGTAGCTGGTACTTCGGGTGCATGCTACTGAGCCCAGCTAATTTTTAAGGTTTTTTATAGAGACAAGGTCTCACTTTGTTTTCCAGGCTGGTCTCAAACTCTTGGGCTCAAGTGATCCACCTGCCTCAACATCCTAAAGTGCTGGTTTGACAGGCATCAGCCACCATGCCCAGCCTCAATTATGTGATTTTTTAAAAATAAAGACAAGTCTCCCTATGTTACCCAGGCTGGTCTTGAATGCCTGGGCTCAAGGGATCCTCCCTCCTCGGCCTCCCAAAGTGTTGGGATTACAGGCATGAGCCACTGTGCCTGACCCCAATTATGTAATTCAAAAATTTGTGAGTGTCCACTTTAGGGCAGAGAATTCACATATGTGATGAAGGTACAGGGCTTGGTTTTCTTGTGGGCTCCTACTGAGGGCCAAAACAATCTGCTCCAGGCTTGGTACAGTGGCTCATGCTTGTAATCCCAGCATTTTGGGAGGCCAAGCCAGGAAGATTGCTTGGACTCTGGAGTTCAAGACTAGCCTGGGAAACATGGTAAGACCCCCTATCTCCACAAAAAGTGGAGAGGCTAAGCTGGGAGGATCACTTGAGCCAGGGAGGTTGAGGCTGCAGTGAGCTGTGATTGTGCCACTGCACTCCAGCCTGGGCAACAGACTGAGAACCTGTCTCAAAAAAAAAAAAAAAAAAAAAAAATCTGTTCTACAGCAGTATTCCTAGAACCTAAAAACTGACATCTTATGTGTACTGATGAAAGACTTAGTGGGATCATCAAATGCTAAGAAAGAAGTTTGTAATGAACAGTCCACAAAGACCCAAATTTCCCTGGTCTCTGTTCATCTCCAACTGCTGTGCCATGCAACTCTTGGTTGACCTCGGAACCCAGTAGTTTTCAACCTTGGCTGTAGTTTAGAATTGCCTGGGGAGCTTTTGAAAACCTCAGAACCTGGCCATCACCCAGACCAATTAGATAAGAATCTCTGGGATATGGGGCCCAAGCATGAGTATTTTTTAAAACCCCTTAGGTAATTTTTATACTTTTGAAAGAGGGCAAGTTTCTATTTCATGGAGGTAGGAACACAGAGGTATGTATTTGTTTTCTCAGGCTACTGTATCAAAACACCACAGACTTGGTGGCTTATACAACAGAAATTGATGTTCTCACAATTCTGGAAGCTGGGCGTCCAAGATCAAGCTGCTGGCATGGTTGGTTTTCTCTGAGCCCTCTCTCCTTGGGTTGCAGATGGCCATTCTTTTGCTGCGTCTTCACGTGGTTGTCTCTCTGTTGTCTCTCTTTGTAACCTTATCTCCTCTTCCTACAAGGACAACAGTCAGATTGGATGAGGGCCCATCTCAACAGCCTCGTTTTAACTTAATTACCTTTTTTTTTTTTTTTTTTTTTGAGACGGAGTTTCGGTTTTGTTGCCCAGGCTGGAGTGCAATGGTGCGATCTCGGCTCACCTCAACCTCTGCCTCCCAGATTCAGGTGATTCTCCTGCCTCAGCCTCCTGAATACCTGGGATTACAGGCATGTACCACCGTGCCCGGCTGATTTTTTGCATTTTTAGTAGAGACAGGGTTTCTCCATGTTGGTCAGGCTGGTCTCAAACTCCCAACCTCAGATGATCCACCCGCCTCAGCCTCCCAAAGTGCTGGGATTACAGGTGTGAGCTAACGTGCCTGGCCTAATTACCTCTTTAAAGGCCCTATCTCCAAATACAGTCATATTCTGAGGTACTAGGGGTTAGAGCTTCCACATATGAATTTTGAGGGGGCACCATTTAGCTCATAACAAGGGAGATCACGGTTCCTCTAATAATCTTCACATTTTTGTTATCTTAATCTGTTGTTTGTGATAGCCAAACTCACAGGCCATTAGGAATGTGGCTGCCTGCATCGGGGATAAGAGACTAGAGTTCAGCAGGCCAGTCCAGGTTCCACCTTCATAAAACCATTCTCCTAATACCAACTATTGCTTCTCTTAGCACTAACATTGGGACAGTTCGGCTTGGCTTCCAAAAAGCTCCGAAGTGGATTAGAATAGGATATTAACTAAATTAACTCCAAGTTTCCTGCTGTAACCCATGCTGTAAAAGCTATCCCTATTGTATTTCCCTTCCTAAATTATGCCCAGCCACATTGTCCACTGGAGTTCACCAGAAGTTGTGTGTTCAAACCAAAGGATAGCATTACAATGTTTCAAATAATGGGGCCGGGCGCAGTGGCTCACGACTGTAATCCCAGCACTTTGGGAGGCCGAGGTGGGTGGATCACGAGGTCAGGAGTTCAAGACCAGCCTGGACAACATAGTGAAACTCATCTCTGCTAAAAATACAAAAAAATTAGCCGGGCGTGGTGGCATGCACTTGTAGTCCTAGCTACTCGGGAAGCTGAAGCAGGAGAATCACTTGAACCCAGGAGGTGGAGGTTGCAGTGAGCCCAGAGTTGCAGAGTACCATTGCACTCCAGCCTGGGCAACCAGAGCAAGACTCTGTCTCAAAAAAAAAAAGTTCCAAATAATATATAAATGTCCAAATTGAGCAATATAAAGTCTCTCCATTTCTGAAAATCTTGGGAGAAAGATTAATTCCAAAATGCCAGGGAAATTTAAGTCCAAAACTATTTCCTCCTCAAGATCCTTCTAGTCTCAGCTAGACGGATCTTGCTCTGAGGTGTGGGGAGAGTGGAGGTTCCTTTGGCTACTGCAACATGGGCTGTCATCCACTGAAATCGGTGAGGATCCTGTAAGGACCTTCAAGACAAAATTAATTCATTCTCATATGTGCCACTTTCTAAGAGTTCAAAGAGTTAATTGAACAAACAAGATATTCCCAGCATCCATGACACATTCACAAAATTTAGTAGAAAACAACACAAAGAAGCAATCAGACAAATCTCGTAAGTGAAACATTCTGCAGAACTATTGGCTTGGTATCTTCAGCAAAGCAGTATCATTAAAAACTGGTGTCTGCTAGGTTAAAAGAGACTTAAGGGCCATATAAACCAGATGCAACGCATGGTCTGGACGGGGCACTGATTTGGATGAAACAACTGTATAGGACAGTTGTCCTATTTTTGGGTCATTTGGAGAAATATGAATAGGAGCAGGGTGTTAAAAGGGTTGAAAATTTACTGAAACAGCAAAATGGAGATTGATGACTGAAAAAAAACAGACTGAAGAACATTACGTGTAGTATGATCTCAGTTTAGTAATAAAATAAAATCATGCATGGACACACACACACGGATCCTGTAGGTTATACTCTAAGGTCTTACAGTGGTGATCTCTGGGAGGTGGAGATTTTGGTTATTTATTTATTTCTACTTGTCTGTATTTTCTAATTTGCTACAATGCATATATACTGTTTCTGTATTAATACAAGGCTAATTAAAGAAAAAAACTTCTTAGAAGCTGGGCATGGCGGCTGACACCTGTAATCCCAGCACTTTGGAAGGCCAAGGCAAGAGGATCCCTTGAGACCAGGAGTTCAAGACCAGCCTAAGCAACATAATAAGACCCCATCTCTACAAAAAAATTTTAAAATTAGCCAGACATGGTGGCTCGTACCTAGAGTCCCATTTATTCAGGAGGCCGAGGCAGAAGGATCTCTTGAACCCAGGAGTTTGAGGCTGCAGTAAGCTATGATCATGCCACTGCACTCCAGCCTGGGTGACAGAGCGAGACCCCATCTCAAAAAAGACATTTTTAAATTCTTAGAAGTTTCAAGCAGGGCCAAGTGCAGTGGCTCACGCCTATAATCTCAGCACTTTGGTAGGCCAAGGCAGGGGGATCACTTGAACTCAGAAGTTCCAGACCAGCCCGGGCAACATGGCAAAACCCTGTCTCTACAAAAAAAAATTACAAAAATTAGCCCGGTGTGGTGGCACACGTCCATAGTCCCAGCTACTCAGGAGAGGCTGAGGTGGGAGGATCGCTTGAACCCAGGAGGTAGAGGCTGCAGTGAGTTGTGAGCACCACTACACTCCAAGGCTGGGCAACAGAGGGAGACCCTGTCGCAAAAAAAAAAAAAAAAAAAAAAAAAAAAAAAGTCACAAGCAAACCTCAGCACCAAAGCAGTTATGATAAGTAAAATTATGTTACTAGAAACCAGTACATAAAATACAGTCCAGACCCACATTGCTGTCAGAAAGCAAAGCTTACAGCGGAGACAATGATATCTGGGGGAAAGAAGAATAAACATAGCAAACCTGAGAAAAAAAAAACTGCCTTGCTTTCAGCTTCAACAGGAGACAAATTAAATTGTGTTAGTTGTCTAGGGTCCACAACCTCTTAAGCATCAACTCTGCTGGGATTTATGTAGAGACTAATTATGGCACTTGGTTTACCAAATGGGAGTAGGGTGGAGTTCCATGCATGTTTACTGTTTCCTCCCTCAGAAGGTGACATATGCGACATTCCTGTGTTCTTGAAAAGTTAGATTTTCCTGGGGTGACATCCACAGTCCTCAGGCCATCCTCAAGGCTTCCTTCTTCAAAATTCAGGCTATTTAAAACCTATTAAATCCCCACTTTGAACTTGTATTTCTGGCATCTCAGCATAGCCCTAAGGCTGCACTCAATTTGGTGACACAGCTTTTCCACACTCTCCTGCGAGCAGCCACCCCCTTTTGGAGTAGTCATGGCTCTGAGTGTGATTCAGACCCTTACTGTATTAGTTTACTGTTGCTGCCATAACAAATTACCACAAACTTAGTGGCTTAAAACACACATCTATTATCTTACAGACCTGTATGTCAGAATTCCCACTCAGGTCTCACTGGGCTATAATTAAGGTGGGCTTGTTCTGTGAACAAAAGTTCTCTGAAAAGGAATTTAGAGGAAAGAGACTTATTCCAGTGAACAGTTTGCAAACCTGGGTCACAGCCTCCAGTGTAAAATGAAGGTGCATTCCAGAGAACAAAAGGAAAGCTTATTTTGTTGTTGTTTGCTTGCGTGTTTGTTTTTCAGAGACACAGCTACCCAGGCTGGAGTGCAGTGGTGTGATCATAGCTCACGGCAACCTGGAATCCCTGGGCTCAAGGGATCCTCCCACTTCAGTCTCCCATGTAGCTGGGACTACAGGGGAATGCCACCATGCTCCAGTTTTACAGCAAAAATTCCTGCCCAAGATCCCAATCAGGCCTGTTTGGGTGAATGAAAGATTGAAACTCAGTTCTCATTGGTTGAGGCAGCTGAGTTCCATTGGTCAATACAGCCAAGCCCTGATTGGTTGATACAGTTGAGCCCTGATTGGCCAAGGCAAGTGAGCTCTGATTGGCTGGTTCTAATGAATTCTGAAAGTCCCAAAGTTAAAAGATGTGAGCTTCCGGTCATTGTGGCTCACACCCATAATCCCAGCACTTTGGGAGGCCGAGGTGGGTGGATCACCTGACGTCAGGAGTTTGAGACCAGCCTGGCCCACATTGTGAAACCCCATCTCTACTGAAAATACAAAAATTAGCCAGGCATGGTGGCACACACTTTTAATCCCAGCTACTCAGGAGGCTGAGGCAGGAGAATTGCTTGAACCCGGGAAGTGGAGGTTGCAGTGAGCCGAGATTGTGCCACTGCACTCCAGCCTGGGCAACACAGTGAGACCCCATCTCAAAATAATAATAATAATAGTAATAAACTAAATAAATAAATGCAAGACATATTTTATAATGATCCTCTTGGTCTTTCCTTCACAAATCTGTTCAAATTTTATGTACCCACTTTATATGATGGTATGTGGTAGTTTCCTATTGTGAAATCCCACTTCTATTAAAACTACAAAAATTAGCCAATTAGCCAGACATGGTGGTGGGCGCCTGTAATCCCAGCTACTCAGGAGGCTGAGGCAGTAGAGTTGTTTGAACCCTGGAGGAGGAGGTTGCAGTGAGCCGAAATCGTGCCACTGCACTCCAGCCTGGGCAAAAGAGTGAGACTTTATCTCAGGGAAAAAAAAAAAAAAAAAAAAAAAAAAAAAAAAAAAAAGATGTGAGTTTTCTGGGAACTCTGAGTATATGTGGGACCTCTAGTCAGCAATGACTGCAGTGGCTGTATTTTAAATTTAGGCCCAGTTAGCCACTTGGGTTCCATCTTGAAGAATTGGCTCTTCCAGGTTCACAGTTCACAGCTTCTTTCTGGAGTCACTAGGGGAGAATCCTCTTTGTGTTCATTTGGGCTTTTTGGCAGAATTCAGTTCTTTGTGGATGTTGAACGAAGGTCACCATTTTCTTCCTGCCTATAAACTGAGACCACTTACATTCCTTGGATTGTGGCCCCTCCTCCATCTTCAAAGTCAGCAACCATAGGTTCAGTCCTTCTCATGTGATTTCTCAAGTGATCCACTCTTCTTCCATCATCTTCCACTTTTAAAGACTTGTGGCAGGGCGCAATGGCTCACGCCCGTAATCCCAGCACTTTGGGAGGCCAAGGCGGGCGGATCACGAGGTCAAGAGATCAAGACCATCCTGGCCAACATGATGAAAACCCGTCTCTACTAAAATTAAAAAATGAGCTGGGTATGGTGGCACGCGCCTGTAATCCCAGCTACTCAGGAGGCTGAGGCAGGAGAATCACTTGAACCCAGGAGGCTGAGGTTGCAGTGAGCCGAGATCGCCCCACTGGCAAAAGAGTGAGACTCCGTTAAAAAAAAAAAAAAAGACTTGTATGAGGCTGGGCGCAGTGGCTCATGCGTTATCCCAGCACTTTGGGAGGCCGAGGCAGGTGGATCATCTGAGGTCAGGAGTTTGAGACCTGACTGACCAACATGGTGAAACCCCGTCTCTACTAAAAATACAAAATTAGCCGGGTATGGTGGTGCATGCCTGTAATCCCAGCTACTCGGTGGGTTAAGGCAGGAGATTTGATTGAACCCGGGAGGCGGAGGTTGTAGTGAGCCAAGATCGTGCTATTGTACTCCAGCCTGGGCAACAAGAGTGAAACTCCGTCTCAAAAAAAAAAAAGAAAAAGGCTTGTAGGATTCTCTTTGGCAATGTAAAGTAATATATTCCCAGGTTCCAGGGATTAGTACATAACCATCTTTGGGGATTGTTATTGCATTCTCTGCACATCGTCTTCTCTTGGTCTGGGATTGGCATTTCTTCATATCTAGTTTTGTGCCTCAGTGGTTACTGCCATTGCCTCTTGCTCTGGAATTCCTTGATTACATGAAGCCATCCTCTTAGCTGTGGTTTCCCCTCTACCTCCAGTGTATTTTATATGACAAATTGCCTTCAGTGGAGTCCTAAAATGACATTCAGAAGCTTGTGCCCTTTGGTCCTGGGGAGGAAACATTTCTCTGTCTTGGGCTTGCTGCCCTTGCAAAAAGCCTTCGAATTTTCTACGCCTTAAGTGAACTTCAACAACAGCAGAAATAAGTCTTTCTCTCCACTCTTGTAGCTCCCTTTCTCCTTTGAAGCAGGCTCAGCTGAGTTTCCTCTTTCTTTTTCATTGTGAGAAATGTGAAAACTACAGAAAAAGCCCAAGAATACTATAATAAAAACCCATATTCCCATCACCCAGAATTGTAGACATCTTGTCATATTTGTTTTCTGCAATTAAAGAAATCTTAGAAAGCTAGCTAAAATTTTGTTTAGCTACCACCTGCATTGCCATGCTCATTCGAGGCAACTGCTGTGGTCTAGAGTGTAGTCTCATCCAATTTTATACTTTACAAACATCCATCCATCCATAAACTATATATGGTATTTTTGTTCATATCCATTTACATAATCGTATCTTTTTTTAATTCAAAGGCATGCTTTTGAGACCTATCCATACTGCTATATGTAGATCTAGCACCACTTCAGCACAGTGTTCCAGTCTATGACGTCATCACATTTTATTTTTTCACAATGTTTTGACAAATTGCTCTCTAAAGTAGTTGAACCAGTTGATATTTCTACCAGCAGTATAGGAGTATGCTTATTTCTCCCCATTCTTCCCAATGCTTTGAGGAGATTTAAAATATTTGTCTGTCCATGCACACGAATGTTCATTGCAGCACAGTTTACAATAGCAAAGACCTGGAACCAACCCAAATGCCCATCGATGATAGACTGGACAGGGAAAATGTGGCACATATACACCATGGAATATTATGCAGCCATCAAAAACGATGAGTTCGTGTCCTTTGTAGGGACATGGATGAACCTGGAAACCATCATTCTCAGCAAACT
>PVKV010028256.1:0-14092 GCA_004027835.1 Alouatta palliata | reverse complement strand
GGGGTCTGTCGGGGGAAAAAGGGGAGGGACAGCGGGGGATGGGGAGTTGGGAACAGATAGCATGGGGAGAAATGCCAGATATAGGTGATGGGGAGGAAGGCAGCAAATCACACTGCCATGTGTGTACCTGTGCAATAATCTTACATGTTCTTCACATGTACCCCAAACCTAAAATGCAATAAAAAATATATATATTAAAAAAATAAATAAATAAAAATAAAATATTTGTCTAATAGGTAAGAAATTACACTTCATTTTTGTTTTAATGTTCATGTGGGAAGTGTTTCTCCCTCTGGGTTGATTTCCTCATACATGTAGGGCCTCAGCTCCTCTGTCTAAGCAGGAACTGAAACTCCGGCCCCTACAGCCGGTGTCAGTTCTGGCTTCTTCACTTGCACACATATCTATCTCTCCTTTATGGGCTCTCATTCTGTTTCTGACCCCTGGAGATTCCTCTTTTTTGTTTGTTTTCAAGAACAGCTGTTTGTTTTTTAATCTTAAAAATATTGTATAAAAAGATGTGACAAATTCAAAGTGTTCCAAAAAATTGTTCCAAATTCAAACAAAAACAGATAACGAAATGCAGGAACCTTAACTGGATCCCGGTTTTCTTTTCTTTTTTTTTTTTAAAGCTATGAAGACATAGGGGAACAATTAGGGAAAATCAAAATATGATCTAGATGATGTTATTAGACTATATTAAAATGTTATTGTTAGAATATTGTTGTTCATATACTTAGTTGTGATAAAGGTTTTGTGGTTATACAGGAGAACAATCTTTGCAGATACGCACTGAAGTACTTAGGAGTGAAAAATTAGATAGATAGACAGAGATAGATAGATAGATAGATAGATAGATAGAGTGAGTGAGCCAATAGGGCACAATGTTAGCAGTTGTTGAAACTGAGTGATGGGACTGGGAGCAACGGCTCACACCTGTAATCCTAGCACTTTGGGAGGCTGAGGTGGGCAGATCACCCGAGGTCAGAAGTTTGAGACCAGACTGGCCAACATGGTGAAACCTCATCTCTACTAAAAATACAGAAGTTAGCCGGGCGTAGTGGTGTGCACCTGTAATCTCAGCTACTTGGGAGGCTGAGGCAGGGGAATCGCTTGAAACTGGCAGGCGGAGGTTGCAGTGAGTGGAGATCGCACCACTGCACTCCAGCCTGGGCGACAGAGCGAGACAGTCTCAAAAAAAAAGAAAGAAAGAAAGAAAGAAAAGAAAAGAAATCGAGTGATGGGCGTAATGATATTCATTGTATTAGTTTGAACTTTTCCATATATTTGAGATTATTCACAATAAAAAGTTGGGAACATTTACACAAGATTTCTAGGTATCTGAAACAGGGCTGATGGTAGGTTTTAGCAAATGCTCAAAACACCATCTTTTTTTGTTCATGAGACAGAGTTTGGCTTTGTCAACCAGGCTGTAGTGCAGTGGCGCAATCATGGCTGACTGCAGCCCCAACCTCCCAGGCTTAAGCGATCCTCCTACCTCAGCCTCTCAGTAGCTGGGATTACAGGCATGCTTAGAGAGGAGATTTCACCATGCTGCCCAAACTGGTCTCAAACTCCTGGGCTCAAGCTATCCTCTCGCCTCCGCCTCCCAAAATGCTGGGATTACAGGCGTGAGGCACCTTGCCAGCCTCAAATCACCATCCTGAGCCAGATGCTCAGCTAAGGTGTCTGTCTGTTTTAAACAGGATCTCACTCTATCACCCAGGCTGGAGTGCAGTGGCACAATCACAGCTCATGGAGCCTCAAACTACTCTGGGACTCAAGCTATCCTCCCACTTCAGCCTCTCCCCAAGTAGCTGAGACTACAGGCATGCACCAGCATGCGTGGCTAAGTTTTTAAATTTTTTGTAAAGACAGGCCTCACTATATTGCTCAGGCTGGTCTCAAACTCCTGGGCTCAAGTGATCCTCCTGCCTCAGCCTCCCACAGTGCTAGGATTATAGGCATGAGCCACCGTGCCTGGCCTCAGCTAAATTTTTAACATTTTAATCTGCTCCTTGGGTTGGTCAGCTTTCCTTACCTAACATGTACATGGCTATATTAGTTAGGGGTCCAGTTTCTTATAACAGTAACACAAATGAACAGAGGCTTAAATACAACAGAACTTTATTTCCCTCAGATGTAACAGACCAGAAGGCAGTACAAAGCTAGTGTAGTAACTGTTCCATGAGGCTATCCAGTCATTTACTCTCCTCAGCGTCACTAGAATGATGCTCCCATCACATGCTACAAAATGGCTCACATTTTAGTCAGCAGGATGAAGAAGGGAAGGAAAGAGGATCCACCTCTCACAGTAAGGGCTCAACCCAAAAGATACGAGTACACATCTTTTCCAGTCTCATCTCATTGGCTAATACTTAATCACACTTAGCTGCAATGGAGAACGGGAAATGCAATGTTTAGCTGGGGAGGCATACACGTTTCTAAAACAATAATAACTTTAGAGGAAAGTGAGAACAGATATTAGAAGACAATTAGCAGTGTCTGATGTGATGGCCACTCCTTTTTCTTTTCTTTCTTTCCCTGTTTTTTTTTTTTCTTTTTTTGTAGAGATGGGGTTTCATCATGTTGGCTAGGCTGGTCTCGAACTCCTGACCTCAGGTGATCTGCCCACCTCAGCCTCCCAAAGTGCTGGGATTATAGGCGTGAGCCACTACGCCCAGCTGACCACTCCTTTTTCAATCACAGCATGTTCTTTGCTTTCTTCTTTAATTTTTCTTTCAGATGCAGCCATTTGTTTTCCTGACAAACTCTTTGTGATTTGTGAGGTTCATCATTAGTAAAAGATATGTAGCCAATAAATTTTGGATCTAGCGAAAGCACCCACTGGTCAACAATTCTTGTCTACTTTCACCACTGGAATAATTCCACTAGGAGGTATTCTCTGACCAAAATCAATATATATTCCAGGCTGAACTCAATCTATCCTTAGCTTGCCTGATTCCCCTGTAGTATGTCTCATCTTCTGTGTTTCCTTCTCATGGAGTTCTAACTCTACACATGTTCCGAGCACGTATCCACAAGGAAATGCCATACCTGCTTCCCCACCCATAATTGTGGTGCCTTGAAACTCATCTAAAATGCATGACAGGCCGGGTGCGGTGGCTCACGAGTGTAATCACAGCACTTTGGGAGGCCAAGGCAGGTGGATCACCTGAGGTAAGGGGTTTGAGAGTAGCCTGGCCAACATGGTGAAACCCCATCTCTAATAAAAATACAGGCCGGGTGCGGTGGCTCACGCCTGTAATTCCAGCACTTTGGGAGGCCGAGGCGGGGAGATCACGAGGTCAAGAGATGGAGACCATCCTGGCCAACATGGTGAAACCCCGTCTCTACTAAAAATACAAAAAATTAGCTGGGTGTGGTGGTGCGTGCCTGTAGTTCCAGTTACTTGGGAGGCTGAGGCTAGAGAATCGCTTGAACCTGGGAGGCGGAAGTTGCAGTGAGCCGAGATAGTGCCACTTCATTCTAGCCTGGGCAACAGAGTGAGACTCTGTCCGAAAAAAACACAATCAAATAATAAATAAAATGCATGGCATATTTTACAATGATCCTCTTGATCTTTCCTTCATAAATCTGTTCAAATTTTATGTACCCAGTTTATATGATGGTATGCAGTAGTTTCCCATTGATGTTAGAACAGATGACCAGAACTTACAGGCTTAAAAATACAAACTTGTTCTCCTACTGTTCTGTAGGTCAGAAGTCTGGATTGGCTCGACTGGTTTCTCTGCTCTGGGTTTCACAAGGCCATAATCAAGGTATCAGCCAGCTAGACTCTCTTATCAGAAGGCTATGGGAAGAATCTGCTTCCAAGCTCATTCAGGTTGTTAAAATCTAGCTCTTCATGTTGACAGAACTGAGGACCCTGTTTACTTGTTGGCTGGCAGCTGGGAGCCATTCTTGGCTGTTAAAGGCCTCTCTCCCACCCTTGCACATGGCCCCTACATCTTAAGCTTGGATTGTCTCTGACTTTTCCGTCTGCCATATCGCTCTTGCTGCCAGCCAGAGCAGTTTCTCAGCTTTTAAGAGCTCATGCCAAAGTGAGATTGGGCCTACCTGGGCAATTCAAGATAATCTCCCTATCTTAAAGTTTGTACGCTTACGTACATCTGCAAAGTCCCTTTTGTCATGGTAATATATTACATTCACAGGCTGTAGGGATTAAAGTGTGAACCGCTTGGGGTAGGGGGAGGGGGTTGAGGGGGTGGACGGCGGGGATGCATTTTGTCTACCATGTGGTTTTTTTTCCAATTGCTCTAAATTTATATGGACTCTAAGTGCACCTTTAGGAGGACACCACGCAATCGCATTGTAGATCTGGATTCCAATCAGCAGAGTAATTCCAGTGTTCTGTCTTTTTTTTCCTCCTCTCCCTGTCTTTCCCTGGTCTCTTTGAGACCTAGATAACCTCTATGACATAGTAACAAAATGTCTCCCTGTTTTCTAGCTTTTTTTCCTTCTTTTTCCTTTCATCTCTGTCTAGCTTGCTTTCCAAGATCACATTTTGCTAAGAAAACCCTTCTCATCCTTCGTCTTAAACAGTATGTCTTCTTGTATTTTTTTCTTTTGTCTCACTGCTCTTGTTCTGACAGTAAGACCAAAGCTTATTCTTATTTTTTCTAGTGATCTACTATGGGAAATTTCAAACATATAAAAAATTAGAAAGAATACTATAAGAAACCCATACGAATAGCAAAATAAATCACTCAGCTTCAATAATTATCAACACTTTAACAAATTTAATTCATCTATTCACACATTTTTGGAGTATTTTGAAGTAAATCCTCACAAATAAATGCTATCTCACAAATAAATCCATATGAAGCATTATTCTGAAAGAAATTCAAATTCCTCAATTTTATGAGCAAACCATATTCCTAAAGAAGCTAGTCTTTAAAGGTTTTTTCGTAGCCTCTGGAATTTTAATAATTTCATGACTTGTTTCTCCACCTCAGTTCAAGATGATATATCCTTTGTATGATAAGCACTCCCATTCCTCTAGCTGTAACTTGATAAAAATCACCTGCCTTCCTAGGTTGAACACATTGTCCGGGTCTTTAAAATCCAAAGTCATGGTCATGGCTCCCATCACGAATAAATCCAGAGCCACCCGGAGGCCATGCAGAGGTGGTGGTAGGGGGATGGATCTAGGAATCTGTGAATGTGCCACAAAAATTCAAGAAGGCAGCCCCTTCATAGTTTCTTTTCTTTTTTTTTTTTGCTTGCCTCTCGAATGGGATGCAATTCAAAACAAGATAGAGAATAGCACTGATTCAATGCCACCTACTAAAATGCAGAAGATACAGTCTCACTCTAGCACTTTGTGGTTCACATGGAATTTGGCTACTTTTGCAGTTTAAAGTCCTAGCCTGTAATCCTGGCTGAGAAATAGAGAAAAGGGAGCAAATATTTCTCAGCCCTCTGATACTGAAAAGGTCTGATAATTGAAACTTTGTTTTGAGGCAAACCTTAGCCAAGGCTAAATATTCTTTTCCTGATACTCTTATCCATGCCTCAGCCACAAAAGCATGCACAATTTGTTCTTACTCAGGGTCTGCGTGGGCCTATCTGCTTTTAGATACCAGCTACAATAGCAAGGTCAAAAACCTTTGAGGCTTATGTTTTCTAAGGCCACTGTCTATTAAAAGCATTTATGTGCCTGCAGACACCAGTTATCATACAAACTGCTGTAAACTCCCCAAGTCAATGATGCACATGGCCAGTACTTTCTAGGGTCTGTCCTTATGAAAAAGAAAAAAACAGCCGGAACACCTGTGCATACCAGTCACCACACTCCTACAAGGAGAATTGCTTCCCTCCAATGCCAGTCATTGCATCCATTTCTCAAGGTTTCCCCATTCATACACCATGGGGTCTGTCCAAAGATCATATAATCATACCAGTCTCTCCCCTGAATTCCTAACTGAGAAATAGACACAGAAGTTAAAGAGGAATCAGAATATTGAGATGAATTGTTGTTAAGACTGATTTGGAGACTAGGTCTGTGGCCTGTAGCCTGAATCAGGTTTCCAACTGGTTCATCCCAAGCCTAGACTTTTGCAGCCTCCTGAGGGGATAGATGGGTCTGTACAGCAGACCCTCACCCCACTAGTCACAGAAAGGGTGCTCATCCACCTGTAGGCCTCCCTACCCTTGTAGGCTGACCACACGGAGAGGCAGAGAGGAGAACACAGGTGTTCTGTGGGCAAGGGAACTCCGGAAAAGAGAGCGCAGGGAGCTCAGCAATCAAGTTACCGTGGGGAGGAGGTGCAAAGGGGCTGCAGGAAGCTCTCTTTGCAATACTTCTGAAAGAGCAGAAGTTCCCATCTCATGGATAGGTGGGAATACAAGAATGGGGGATGTCAGCTAACTTATGGCTACGATAAGGGGAAGAGCCCAGGGAAAGACCTCCTCCCCCAGAAGTCAGAGCTTTCTTCAGTGGCCAGCCTTACAACCTTACATTCTTACTGTATGACTGAAACTAACTGGAACAGAAGAATAGGTAGAATTGGGTGTTCTGGTGCTGAGTAGAGACAGTTGAACCGACTGGTTTTGCTCCATGAATACCTCTTAAGAGTCTTTGCCTAATTACTGTGGCTATGTGGGAGGGAGAGAATTTTAGAGTTAATTTAAGCCCAGTTATTGTTTTTGTTTTTGTTGGCCTCGGATGGCAGAGGACATCAAGTCCAAATGCAAGACAGAGGATGAAAGAGAATTTAAAACAGAACTTGCAAACTGGTAGCCTGGTGAATGGATCCAACCCACACATGTGTTTGATTTAGCCTATAAGAATTTTCAAAATTATTTTTTAAATTACTCGTCAGCATATAAAAATTGGTAGAGTTCAAAAAAGACCCAGATTTTATGGCTTCTCTGGAACAGTTCAAAGATTCTGGCTCTGTGGATATGCATTTCTATAGGGCAAAATCAGCTGGATGGAATAGCCACTGTTTCATTTAGAAAGGGGCACAGTTCCCATCTAGGCTCTTGTGTGACCTGCTCGGCCCCTGCCTACGTTTGAGTTTGCGTTCTCTCAGCTAAATTGGCCAGCATTAGATGTTGTTTGTGATCTGAAAGAAATGCAAATCATCCATCTCTGTGAGTGTCTAATCATGTCAGAGCGAGTATTTGGCAATGTGGAGAGTGCCAGGGAGGTGTGTGCCAAGAATCTGACCATCCATCGGGAGGGGGAGGAACGAGGAGACATCTGTCTATATAATGAGGATGGAGAAATTGTTATGAAAGGCAGGAGAAAAGGGGGCCACGGCTCATAGTGCAGAGAAGCAGGCTAGGCTGGAGCAGGTGACTGCGGGAGTCAATTACAGCCAAGTGTTGCTAGGGCAACTCAGGCCCCGCGCACAGCCTGGAGGGCCTCTGGCCTTCTCACTGCTAAGGCAGCTGATGTAAGAGGCCGGAACTCTGAAGTCTGGGAAGCTGATGAGGAAAAATACAAGGTTGCGGAAGCATTGTTTTAGGTTGGGACTAAAGTCTTGAAGCAGCTACAACCTCCCACGCGGGGCTACTGGTGGTCGTTCTAAAAGCCTCTGGAATTGGGAACCATTACCTCTCACCCCTTAGGGCAGTTCTTTCCAAACTGCAGGTCTTAAAGCACTGGTGGGCTGTGAAATCAATATAGTGGAGTGAAATCAACATTTAACAGAATGAATAGAAAAATGAAAAAAAAAATAGTTTTTTTTTCTTTTTTTTTTTTTTTTTGAGACAGAGTCTCACTCCGTTACCAGGCGCCAGGCTGGAGTGCAGTGGCGCGACCTCGGCTCACTGCAACCTCCGCCGCCCGGGTTCAAGCAATTCTCCCGCCTCAGACTCCCGAGTAGCTGGGACTACAGGCACGCGCCACCATGCCCAGCTAATTTTTTTGTATTTTTAGTAGAGACGGGGTTTCACACCATGTTGGCCGGGATGGTCCCGATCCCTTGACCTCGTGATCCGCCCGCCTCGGCCTCTCAAAGTGCTGGGATTACAGGCGTGAGCCACCGCGCCCGGCCTAGTTTTTTTTCTTTAAGCACAGTGCATTCACATAATAAAGGTAAATATTGTTTTGTGAAACACTGGCTTGAGATGTGTGTGTGTGTTTGCATGCACAGGTACGTGTACTGAGTTGTGATGTCAAATATGGTATGTTTCTTATTCTGTAAACTGATCTCAAAAACATTTGAAAGTCGCTATGACAGGCCACAGCGTCAGTCACCATGGTCAGCTGACCGGATGGGCCTGATGTGACATGTCCAGCCAATATCTTTTATGTTTTGTTTTTGCTGTTGTTGTGAGCAAGATGGGCAGATGTAGACCAATCGTAGCTTTCTAAGGTGCCACTCTCTGATATCAGAAAAAAAAAAAAAACCACAGGTAATGTTGGGTCTGCTGGGAAACAGGTTTGGGGTGTGGCTTCTCAGAGAGACACAATTGCTCGGGATTCTACACCCTGGGAGTGGTAGCACTACAGATGAGCGTGCAAGTAAAGCCAAAAGGAGAGCCTGCTCCATGGTGCTGGTCCCAAATTCTGTTCTTGTGTGGAATTTTCCAGGGGTTTCTAGGAGCAATATCATCCCCACCACTTTCTGCATGGCCCACATATCCAATGGCCATCCCTCACTTTCTTCCTCCCTCACAGAGACCCCGTTTTTGTTCTCACAAAAGGCAACACTGTACATCAAAGGAGCAGGGATTCTCAAATGAACACCTACAAAATTCAAGCCCCAAATTTGTATTAGATTCAGAAGACATAATAATTACTCAATCAACTTGTTATACAAGTTTCTAAATGTGTATTCTCAACTTCTGTATTCAGCTTGTTGCAGTCTGGTAACCAACAGTTTACACACTAGCACCGGTCCAGGGACCACACAATGAGTGGTACTAGTCTGAGCTGACTAATCATGATAATTCTATTTCCCTTGCCAAATGATCGGTTTAGGCACTGGCGTGAGACACGATTTTTGGCCATTAAGAGGGAATATCTACTGGGGGAATAGGGAAAAGTTTCTCTTCGTCTTAATAAAGAGCACATAATAGTTATGTCCTTTCTTCCAGCTTCTTGATGTTATTGTATGCCTTTGGGATACGTGAGTACCTGCAGACGTCTTGTAATCATAAGGTGAAGGACCAGCAGGCTGAAGATAGTGGAACCGGATGGAAGGAAACTAGGTCTGTAGTGATGTTGCTGGGCTGCTGAATTACTTGCCCCGGAATCCCTCTATATCTGGACTTAGGGGAAATAATAAAATACTGTATGTTCGGCTTTGCTATTATTTGTAACTGAGAGAATTCTTTTTCTTTTTCTTTTTTTTTTATTTTTTATTTATTTTATTATTATTTTTTTTTGAGACAGAGTCTCACTCCGTTACCAGGCGCCAGGCTGGAGTGCAGTGGCGCGACCTCGGCTCACTGCAACCTCCACCGCCCGGGTTCAAGCAATTCTCCTGCCTCAGACTCCCAAGTAGCTGGGACTACAGGCGCGCGCCACAACGCCCAGCTAATTTTTTTTGTATTTTTTTTTTAGTAGAGACGGGGTTTCACACCATGTTGGCCGGGATGGTCCCGGTCTCTTGACCTCGTGATCCGCCCGCCTCGGCCTCCCAAAGTGCTGGGATTACAGGCGTAACTGAGAGAATTCTAATTGACGCACCTTGTAGAACATGACAGGGTTAACTGGTTTGAGCACAGAGGCTTACCTGTACTAAGGATATTTTACAGTGAGTTTAGAATTCCCAGAAGAAATTGTAAGGATAAGAAAATGGTTACACAAACCTAAAGTTGTGTACGGACCCACAAGACATAGCAGGGTCATTTTCATTACAGCATCATTTCTTGTAGTTTTATCAATACAGTAAATTTAATGTTTTCTGTATAATTCCAAGAATTTTAATACATACATAGATTAATGTAACCACTACCACAATCAGGATACAGAACAGTTCTATAACCTCCAAAAACTTGATCGTGTTATTGCTTTGAAATCGCATGCCTCCACGCCTAATCGCTGACCTGTTCTCTATCACTATAGTTTGTCTTCTGAAAAAATGTCGTATAAACAAAAACATACAGGCCGGGTGTGGTGGCTCATGTCTGTAAGCCTAGCACTTGGGGAGGCTGAAGCGGGCTGATCGTTTGAGGTCAGGAGTTTAAGACCAACTTGGACAACATGATGAAACCCCGTCTCTACTAAAGTACAAAAATTAGCTGGGCACTGTGGCATGCACCTGACTCCCATCTGCTTGGGAGGCTGAGGCACGAGAATCTCTTGAACCTGGTAGGCAGTAAGCCAAGATTGTGCCGCTATACTCCAGCCTGGGCGACAGAGCAAGACTCTGTCTCCAAAAGTCCCCAAGAAACAAACAAACAAAATACGGCATATAATCTGTTCAGAACACTCACCTTTCACTCAGCATAATGCTTTTGAGATAGATCCAAGTTGTTGCATGTTCAGTCCATTTTATTGCTGAGTAGTAATTTACTGTATGCTGCACCACTGTGTTTATCCATTCGCCCCTTGAAGAATATTTAGGTTGCCTCCAGGTTTGGGAAATTATAAATAAAGCCTCTTTAAGCTTCTTTGTACATGTTTTCTGTGAACATAAGTTTTCATTTCTCTAGGGTAAATACCTAGGCTTGGGATTGCTGAGTTATATCGTAAGTGTATGTTTAACTTTCTAAGAAACTATGCAACTGTTTTCTAGGGCAACCGTTATGATTTTGCATTCCCAGCCGCAATATATGAAAGTTCCAGATTTTTCCCTATGTTTTCTTCTAAAAATCTTATCGTTTTGTTATTTATATTCAGATCTATGCTCCATTTTGAGTTAATTTCCTTTTTTTTTTAAATCTTTTTTTATCCCCTTCATGAATGCCAAGAGTTCATTTCTGTATAAGGTGTGAGGTTTTGATCAAGATTTGTATGAGTCCATTTCCGCATTCTCTATTCTGTTAGTCTACATGTCTATCTCTTCTCCAAAACCGTACTGTCTTGATTACTGTAGCTATGTGGCAAGTCTTAAGATCAGGTATAGCAGTGTGATTCCTCCAACTTTATTATCTTTTCAAAATTGCTTTGGCTATTCTTGTTCTTTTGCCTTACCATGTAAATTTTAGAGTTGATGTATATCCACAAAAAATCTTGCTGGGATTTTAATAGGAGTTGCATGAAGTCTACAGATCAACTTAGAACTGACATCTGTAATACGTTAAGTGTTCTAGTCTCTGAACATGGTCTATCTCTCCATTTATTGAGGACTTTGGAGATTTCTTTCATTAGCATTTTGTAGTTTTCAGCATAAAGGTCCTGTACACGTTCTATTAGATTTTTACCTAAGCATTTGATTTCGGGGGGAGCTGTTACAAATAGTATTGTTCATTGCTGGGATACAGAAATGTGATTGATTTCTGTGTGTTGACCTTGTATCCTGCAACCTTGCTAAATTCATGTAGTAGTTCTAGGGAGGGGTGTGTGTGTGCTATTTGGGATTTTCTGTGTAGACAGTCATGCCATCTGTGAATAGGGATGGCTTCATTTCCTTTCCTCTTCTCTCCTCTTCTTTCCTAACTAGAGTTAAGGTGTCTAGTTTGGATAAGACACGAGGATGGGGGATAAGTAGAGTTGTAATAGGTCATCTATAAATTGTTCAAGTTGATTAACAGTCACTCTACAAGGCGATAAAAATATCATCATGTGCAGATGATGTGATTGTATACTATGAAAAATAATACTAAAAATTTAAGAATAATAAATACTATAAAAATACCAAATGCTTACTGAGGGCCAGGAACAGTTCTAATCATTGTACATAAATGAACTTATCTGGTAATCACAACCCTGTGAGGTGGATACTATCATCCCCATTTTACAGAAAAGGAAACTATGAATGGCAGAGCTGGGTACAAATCCAGCTCCAGTGCTGGCACTCTTAACTATTACATAATGGAACAGAAGATTCTATAAATGGATCCCAAACTGTCAGGGAGTTTAGTATTTGATGAAGGGGGCATTTTAAGTTAATGAGTGAAATGTCAACTATTCGATAATTATGAAGAACAACTGGCTAGATCTTGAGAAAAAATTGAAGTTGGAACCCTACATTTTGACTACACACCAAAATAAAACCCACATAAGACAAATATTTAAATGTAATATTCAAAACCATAAAGGTGTTAGAAGAAAACATATTTGAGGAGTTTTTCTACTCTTGAAGTGGGCAAACTCTTTCAGAACACAGCACTTAAACCAGCTACTATAAATAAATGAGATGATAATAAATTGGATTATATAAAGAACGTTAAACTTGTATATTCTAAGAAACAACTTTACAGGTTAAAACACAAACAAAAAACTGAGAAAATATTTAGGACAGGAAGACGAGAGTATTATTTGTGATATAAAAAGAGCTATTCCAACTCACCAACAAAAGACTATTCAACAAAAAACATGGGCAAAGTACACAAGCAGGCTATACATTTAAAAGAAGAAGAATACACATGGCCAAGAAACGAATGAAAAGATATTCAACTTCACCAAAAATCAAAGATATGAAAATGAAAAGAATGACATATCACTTTGTAAGGATCAGATTAGGAAAGAAAAAAATGAGTGAGAATGTACAGCTTTGGCAAGGGTATGAGGGGCAAAAGCACTCTAACACTTGGGTACTACAGATATAAATTTGCATAATCTCTTTTGGAGGGCAATTTGCAATATCTATCCAATTGTAAAATGTGCATTCCCTTTGTAGGAATTTAATTTCTATTTATTTGTCTTATAGGAGTACATACATGTGTAAAGCTGTTTCTACAAGGATATTCATTTGAGCACTCTCTGTAATAATGAAAACTCAGTAACAATCCAAACGAACATCTACCCTATGTGAATAATTTAAAAATAAGGTAAATCTTTGATGTATTGTCATGTTGAAATACTCATAATCTATTGTTACGTCTATTTATTTCTGAGTATCCTCACGGGATTTCTTATAGGACAACTGTTACTTAAGTTAACTCAGCTTTCTAACCTGTAAAATGGGCATAATCACATCAAAAATATTTATTGAACAGATATAATTGTCAGGCACTGTGCTAGGTGCTGGGGTATAAGTAGGAAAAAAATAGGCTGGGTTCCTGCCACTGAGGAGCTCACTGTTCAGTGTAGAGATGTGAGGGTGTGTGTGTGTAGGGTGGGGGGGAACAGATATTAATCACACCACTGTAAAATTATTTTGGGTGGTTTGGGAGGAAAATAGCAGAGTATTAGGAAAGCGTATTACAGTGGGCCTTGATCCAGTTTGCGAGGGCGGGGGGTCAAGGAAGGCTTCCCTGAAGCAATATTTAATCTTTTTTAAATAAGCAAGTGATGGGCCAGGTACTGTGTAAAGTGCCAGCTCCAGAGATCAGTTAAAAAGAATAAGGTAAACGTACAGACACTGACAGGAAGAATTGCAAGAATGCATTGGTCATAAAGCAAGTTGTAAAACTTAAATATATTATTATTTCTTTTTCGGTTAAAAAATCTGCATTATAATATAGGTGTAAATGTATAGATAGAAAAAGATTTGAAAGAATCTACATCATGCCATCAACTCTATTTGAATAATTTATGGATTTGTCTGATCTTCTGTAATCAGTAAAAAAAAAAAAAAAAGGAAAATACTTATATATACAAAAACGACCACATGAATATTAGAAGAATCGGTATTCAGGCTGGGTGTGGTAGCTCATGCCTTTAATCCCAGCACTTTGGGAGGCCAAGATGGGTGGATCACTTGCAGTCAGGAGTTTGAGACCAGCCCGGCCAACATGGTGAAACCCTATGTCTACCAATAATACAAAAATTAGCTGGTTGTGGTGAGGTGTGCATCTGTAATCGCAGCTACTCAGAAGGCTGAGGCAGGAGAATCGGTTGAACCAGGGAAGCAGAGGTTGCAGCAAGCTAAGATGGCACCACTGTACTCCAGCCCCGGTGGCAGAGTGAAACTGTGTCTCAAAAAAAAAAAAAAAAAAAAAAAAAAAAAAAAAAAAAAAAAAAAAAAAAAAAAAAAAAAAAAAAAAAAAAAAAAAAAAAAAA
>PVKV010028255.1:0-25235 GCA_004027835.1 Alouatta palliata | reverse complement strand
GGAGTGCAATGGCGCGATCTCGGCTCACCGCAACCTCCGCCTCCTGGGTTCAAGCAATTCTCCTGCCTCAGCCTCCCGAGTAGCTGGGACTACAGGCACGTGCCACCATGCCCAGCTAATTTTTGTATTTTTAGTAGAGACGGGGTTTCACCATGTTGACCAGGATGGTCTCGATCTCTTGACCTCGTGATCCACCTGCTTCGGCCTCCCAAAATGCTGGGATTACAGGCGTGAGCAACCGCGCCCGGCCGAGAACTACTTTCTATACCTCCATTCTTTATCACAGAGCGTTTCCATCTCCTGGAGTACATCCGAACGTCTCCAGACACGGAAGCAAATCAGTCTGCTGCAGTCCGAGGCCACAACAGACCTGCAGAATCCAGTTTAAACACTGCTGCCTATCCAAACACTGCTACCTGACTAACCTGTAGCAGGCTGCTATTCAATTTTCTTCTCCTGATCCCCTCAGCAGCTATTAACACTTTCTCCCAATCTCCTCAAGCCCCACCCCTCCTGCTTCTCTAGCTCTTTTAGTCCAACATATAAACATGCTCAAGTTCCCCTAAAAAACACTGAACAGGCCAGGCATGATGGCTCACGCCTGTTATCTCAACATTCAGGGAGGCCAAGACAGGGGGATTGCTTGAACCCAGGAGTTCAAAACAAGCCTGGGCAACATAGAAAGCCTGTCTCTACAGGGTGGGGTTGGGGAGAAACATAATAGAAAAGATATACAGAAACAGGCCAGGCACGGTGGCTCACGCCCATAATCCCAGCTACTTGGGATGCGGAGGCCTGGGTTGCTTGGACCCAGGGACAGAGGTTGCAGTGAGCCGAGATCACACCACTGCACTCCAGCCTGAGCAACAAGAGTGAAATAGTGTCTTGGGGTCGGGGGGGAACCCCTAAAACACAGAAACAAAACACAAAGCTTCTCAATGACTCTTTATGTCCTCTATACCTACCAATTCCCCTTTCTCACCCCACTGCTCTCTAGCTGTTGCTTCCATCATGCTACCGAAATTGACCTTGCTAAGGTTACTGAGGCTAAGTTACCAAATTTAACTGGCTTTTTTTCTCATCTGGACCTCACTAAAACATTTGGTGACACTCCCTTCCTCAAAGTTTATTTTGTAGACTTTTGGGTTCCTGTGACATTTCTTTTTCAACTTACTATCTAGTTTTCACTTTTCTTTCTGCTCTGCCTCCTATACTAGATCCTCTTTGCCTGCCCACATTCCTAAAGAAACATACTTCTTAAGGCACCAGCAGCTGTTCTCACCAGATTCTCCTAGAGAAAGAGCTACAGGATGCTTGGCTTCAACTATCATCTACACCTGCCGGAACCGCCCAATACAGTAGCCACTAGCTACACTGCTCTGCTATATAAGCAAAGAGTTAAACTTTAAATTTCAGTTAGTTTCCATTTAAATTTAAAAACCAACACTTAACTCAGTTATTGGAAACTTTGAGGCCTATTTGGAATTACTTTAGTATTTGAATCTACTTTTCCAGTCATAAACTCAAAATCTAAATACGAATAAAGTATTCCTGTTGCATACCAGATTTAGGAGACTTAGTAAAAAAGAAAAAAAGGACAAATATCCCTTTAAATTTTAAATACTGATTACATGTAGAAATAATATTTTAAATAAATCTCCACTTCACTTTTAAAAAACTACAGCTGCTGAAAAATTAAAATTACATTTGTGTCTAACATATTTCTATTGAACATCACTGGTCTATTTTTTAATTTGACTTTATTTTGAGAGAGGGTCTCGCTCTGCGGTGCAGCTCACTGCAGCCTCAACCTTCCAGGCTCAAGCGATCCTTTCACCTCAGCCTCCCAACTAGCTGGGACTATAGGTATGTGCCACCATGCCTTGGCTCTTTTTTTTTTGAGACAGTCTTGCTCTATCACCCAGGCTGGAGGGCAATGGTGGGATCTCAGCTCACTGCAACCTCTGCCTCCCATGTTCAAGCAATTCTCCTGCCTCAGCCTCCCGAGTAGCTGGGATTACAGGCGCCTGCCATCATGCGCGGCTAATTTTTGTATTTTTAGTGGAGTTTCACCATGTTGGCCAGGCTGGTCTCAAACTCCTGACCTCATGACCCATTCGCCTTAGCCTCCCAAAGTGTTGGGATTACAGGAGTGAGCCACCATGCCCGGCCTGCCCGGGCTAATTTTTATAGGCACTGGTTTATATGCTTCTAATGAGAAAAGACCTGGGGAATAAAAAAAACACAAGTCAGCATGCTTGCCTTTCAGGTTGCCCGCCTGGTTCTCTTCCAACAGTGCTTTCCCTTCTTCATTCCCGTCCTAAGGCTTTTTTTTTTTTTGTAAAAACGGGGTTTTACCATGTTGGTCAGGCTGGTCTTGAACTCCCGACCTCAGGTGATCCACCCACCTTGGCGGATCCAAAGTGCTTGGATTACAGGCATGAGCCACCACACCCGGCCAGGTAAAACCCTGTCTCCATTAAAAATACAAAAATTAGGCCACATGCAGTGGCTCACACTTGTAATCCCAGTGCTTTGGGAGGCTGAGGCGAGTGGATCATCTGGGGTCAGGAGTTCGAGGCCAACCTGACTAATATGGGGAGACTCTGTCTCTATTAAAAATATAAACAAATTAGCCAGGTATGGTGGCGCTGAGGCAGGATAATCACTTGAAGCCAGGAGGCGGAGGTTGCAGTGTGCCGAAATCTTACCACTACACTCCAGCCAGGGCAACAGAGTGACACTCCATCTCAAAAAACAGTAAATAAAGTTCATCAAAATTAAATGTCCCTAGCCACAAGGACTCATAAAAACACCCCCTTTCCCCCGCCAAAGCACTGTTTACACTGTTTACAGAGTGCTCGCCACTTTGTAAGAGCTATTATCACGAGGCTCGTCCCACCCGGAGAGAGGTTCAGCCAGCTGCCCATACCTGTTCTCATAGATGTCCTGGATCTCATATACCTTCTGGTCAATGACATCGCTGGAGACTCGACTGGCCTGTAGCTCATACACTTTCTGGTCAATCAAATCCGAGACAGTTTTGTGGAAATACTGGATGAAGTTTTTGATGACCTCAGGGATCACCTGATAGGTTTGCTGTTCATACTGACGTTCATAAGCAAGGTCCTGTTTTGGATCTCCTGGAGGTTGGATATTACAAATAGAGTGCTTTCAAACCCACATGTATGATGGAACGAAATGCCAAGACCACCCCAGAAACTCAGGTCTTCGTAAAATTCTCTTTTGGATACTCAGATATAAACATTTCAGGTCACTCCCAATTTTGCTGTCCCTATTTCTTCAACATTATTACCACAATTTAAAGGTAATTTTTATTTATTTTTTTGAGACAGAGTCTTGCTCCATCGCCAGGCTGGATCACCGCTCACTGCAACCTCCATCTCTTGCGTTCAAGCAATTCTCCTGCCTCAGCCTCCCAAGTAGCTGGGACTACAGGCGCACACCACCATGCCCAGCTAATTTTTGTATTCTAGTAGAGGCGTGGTTTCACTATGTTGGCCTCTACATAGTGAATCGAGGATAGTCTTGATCTCTTGACCTTGTGATCCGACCACCCTGGCCTCCTAAAGTGCTGGGATTACAGGCGTGAGCCACTGCACCCGGCCTAAAGTTATTTTTTATTTTTATTTTTGAGACAGAGTCCAGCCAGCCTAAAGTTATTTTTTATTTTTATTTCTGAGGCAGGGTCTCACTCTGTTGGCCAGGATGGAGTATAGTGGCACAATTTTGGTTCACTGCAACCTCCGTCTCCTGGGCTCAAGCAATTCTCCTGCCTCAGACTCCTGAGTAGCTGGAATTACAGGTGTGTGCCATCACACACGGCTAATTTTTGTATTTTTAGTAGAGACGAGGTTTCATTATGCAGGCCAGGCTCGTCTTGAACCCCTGACTTCAAGTAATCCGCCCGCCTCAGCCTCCCGGCCTCCCAAAGTGCTGGCATTATAGGCGTGAGCCACCACATCTGGCCAAAGTTATTTTTTACTTATTATCTGTTTTGCCCCCTTCTCCCAAGTCTAGCAAGTCAGGAATCTTTTCTGTCTTGTACTCAGATGTAGTCTCAGGGCCTAGAACAGTGTGCTCTGGAGGGAAGAGAGGCATGACTGTGGGAAGGGTAAGTGATAACAGGTACTTAAGTATTTCTTGAATGAGTAACTGTTACCTTCTAAACATACGACTTGCGGCAAGTTACTACTAAACCTTTCTGCTATATTTTCTCTTCTTTAGGAGACAACATTAACATACATACTTTGTAGAACAGTTATAAGGATTAAGCAAAATATTTAACACAAAGTACTTAGAACGATGGATGACACTGAGTACTAAGTCAAGTCACTATAACATTTCAGGAAACCTCAGACATCTCCCAGAAAGATTTTGTTCGGACTTGGTTTGAATTACTTAAATTTTTCACATTAAGATTTTCTTCTTTCGGCCAGGCTCACACCTGTAATCCCAGCACTCTGGGAGGCTGGGGCGGGAGGATCACCTGAGGTCAGGGGTTCGAGACTAGCCTGGACAACATGCCAAAACCCTGTCTCTACTAAAAAAAAAAAAAAAAAAAAAAAGAAAAAGAAAAAGCCGGGCTGGATGACTTGCGCCTGTAGTGCCAGCTACTTAGGAGGCTGAGATAAGAGAATTGCCTGAACCCGGAGGAGGAGGTTGCAGTGAGCCGAAATTGTGCCACTGCACTCCAGCCCAGTCGACAGAGCGAGATTCCAACTCAAAAAAGATAAAAAAGCTTTTCTTCTTTAGCTAACAGTTTACACAAGAAAACCAAGGCCAGTAATCCTCCTCTTCCGAGACTGAGGTGGACTATGATAAAAAGCCTGGTTTATTAGGCTTTATACAACCCTCCCCACTGGGAGCTGACTGACTCCACACCTGGACCATCAAAGAGCAATCTGTAACAGATGCCTGTCAAAGCTCGTTCTAAGACATTCAAAAAGGAGCTGATCCCTACAGTACGCCACCAGCCTAACCCGCGGTCTCACCTGTGTGCATATCATAGTCGCCCGGATAAGCATAGGGGTCATAAGCCGCCTAGAAGGAAAGAGACACAGTCGGAAACAGTCAGTGGCCAACTCGTGAATTCAAAACGCTCATCCTAGAGTCTAGATGCCAAGCAGAGAGCTAAGGAGACAAAGGCGGGTAAGACAGTGTGCCTGCCTCTGAAAAACTCACATGCCTAAGAGGAAAGAGACAATAATACAGACAATGACAATTACATTACGGGTGCAATGAGGTGGGGCAAAGGACAAGAGGCTGTGGGAATCAGCGAGATGTGACCAGACCGAGCCCACACCAAAAAAACTCAGGTGCAGAAACACAGAAACATCTAACAAGCTTCCGTCTCTCCTGGGTCTTAGAAAGCGGAAGGACCAGCGAACACGCGAAGTGGGCGGGCAGAGCCAGGGTTGTCTAGGGGCCGGGAGCTGTGGGAGCAGCCGGAGGGTCGCGCGGGAGGTGGGCCGGAGCTGGCCGCGGCTCAGAAGCTGCCTCCCGCCGGGATCCACATCAAGAGGTCCTACAGATCTCCCCGTCGTGGACCTCACCGCGCGCTTACAGCCACCTTACCTCGGATTCGTAATCATCAGCGGGGTAAGACATGGCTGCCGGGCTCACGAGCACCGCCGGAAAGAGCGAAATGAGCTACTCACGCCTGCGTCCTGAGGCCGGAAGTTCCGCCCCACTCGGGCCTGCTGGGAAACCGGAAGCCTTTCCGAGGCCGCTAAGTCATATCAAGAATGAAGGGGAGCCGGGTGTGGTGGCTCACTCCTGTAATCCCAACACTCTGGAAGGCGGAGGCGGGCGGATCACCTGTAGTCGGGAATTCGAGACCAGCCTGACCAACGTGGCGAAACCCTGTCTCTACTAAAAATACAAAATTAGGTGGCGCATGCCTGTAATCCCAGCTACTCGGGAGGCTGAGGCAGGAGAATCGCTTGAACCCGGGAGGTGGAGGTTGCAGTATGCCGAGATCGCGCCATTTCACTCCAGTCTGACCAACAAAAGTGAAAACTCGTCTTAAAGAAAAAAAAAAAGTAAAGAGGATTACAAGTAGCCTGAATTTTCCTCTTCTTCATATAGAGACTTCTCAGAAGGTGAATCTATAATACTGGTGTAGATACAGATATAAGGACCCCAAGTAGTTCGGAGTGAAGGCGGGGCAAAGTCAAAGAATGCCACGCAAAAGATGGCTAACGGCTTCCCCGGGCCGGCTTCTCAGGTGAATGGAGATTCAGTTACGGGGACCTGATGGATTTAGTTGTTTAAGCGGTTTGCCTGCAGCGAGTAAATTCTTCAAACATGAGGACTTCACAAGACTAAACGTACTGGGTATCAAAGCTGAGATTTGGCCGGGCGCGGTGGCTCACGCCTGTAATCCCTGCACTTTGGGAGGCCGAGGCGGGCTGATCACATGAGGTCAGGAATTCGGGACCAGTCTGGCCAATACCGCGAAACCCTGTCTTTACTAAAAATACAAAAATTAGCCAGGGGCCGGGCGCGGTGGCTCACGCCTGTAATCCCAGCACTTTGGGAGGCCGAGGCGGGCGGATCACGAGGTCAAGAGATCGAGACCATCCTGGTCAACATGGTGAAACTCCCGTCTCAACTAAAAATACAAAAAAATTAGCTGGGCGTGGTGGCGCATGCCTGTACTCCCAGCTACTCGGGAGGCTGAGGCAGGAGAATTGCTTGAACCCTGGCGGCGGAGGTTGCAGTGAGCCGAGGTCGCGCCACTGCACTCCAGCCTGGCGCCTGGTGATGAGTGAGACTCTGTCAAAAAAAAAAAAAAATTAGCCAGGAGTGGTGGCGTGCGCTGTAATTCCAGCGACCCAGGAGGCTGAAGCAGGAGAATCGCTTGAACCCCAGGAGGCAAGTTGCAATGCGCTGAGATCGTGCCACCGCACTGCGGTCTGGGCAAGAGAGCAAGACTCCATCCCCGCCCCCCCCACCCAAAAAAATGTTGAGATTTGGTCCCGTGAAGTAAGACGGCATGGAGAAGAGAATCTCCCCTTCCCAAATTTTGGACATTGAAGTTGTAGCGGGCGAAGATGAGGCCAGCTGTGTCGCGACGCCTGGGACACGGTCAGCTGTTGAGTACACCGGGTTCGAGTCCCGGGGAAATCCTCATGGTAGAGATGGGCGTTATAAAACAAACCAAGTAAAGCCAGTGTATGAGTCAATGGCTTTAGTTTAGCCATCTGCCTATACACAACATCTAGTGGAAATCCGAGTTCCAGTCCCTACTCCACCACTGATTTGCTGTGTGACCAGGTCGAACATATCTCATGCTCTCTGGGTCCCTTTGTCACAAAGCCCTCCTCACTTTTTCCACTGAGGCACTGCAACCTCCGCCTCCTGGGTTCAAGCGATACTCCTGCCTTAGCTTCCTGAGTAGCTGGGATTACAGTCACATGCCACCACACCCGGCTAATTTTTGTATTCTTAGTAGAGATGGCGTTTCACCATGTTGGTCAGGCTGGTCTCGAACTCCTGACCTCGTGATCTGCCCGCCTCGGCCTCCCAAAGTGCTGGGATTAAAGGCGTGAGCCACCACACCTAACTACCTTCGGGATTTTGCACTCACTGTAACCCGAGTGTAGAATTGAATGCAGTGGCGCCCCTACTCCAGTTCTCTTCCTTATTGGACATCTGCATGGCACCTCCAGGTGTCTACTCTGATGCCATCACTCAACATCCTATTTAGACTTGCAATGCTCTGCCCCAACTCCCTATGCTGCGTTCTTGCTTTGTGTTTTTTTCTTGCGCTGTCACCACAGGTGATACAAATTTAGAATTAATCTTTGCCCGGCCAAAAGATTACATTTTAACTGGATTGAATGAGAGGGTTTATACATGGAAGGAACTTCTGCCTGGACACAAGCCTAGTCCCATGGGAGCTGGGCAACCGTCAAAGAGTCTCTTGTCTCTGCTTCCAACTCCTCATCTATAAAATAGGGATGGTCCTTCTTGCCTGCTTTATAGACGTGTTTGTGGGATGCAGGATTGTGAGACGTTTGACGAAAAGGTACAACATAAAATGTTGCTTGAGGAATACTTGTTTCCTGGTCTTCTCCCATTGGACTGTTAGCATCTTACGGGCACCAAGTCTGATCCTGTGTCCAGGACCTGGTAGTCACCTGGCTCAGTGACTAGTTGTCGAACTAAACTCTTGCTCTAATGTAATCACTTTGGATTATAAGTCTTAGTAAATCAGTGATCTACGTTGGGGTTACCTAGAGAACTTTGACTAAAGGAAATCCATTGCATTTTGAAGCTATTTCTCACTGTAGTGATATCTTCAAATTTCAACACATTTTCCCTTTCCCATGTACATTATGCATTTGTAGGAAGTTGATTTTTTTTTTTGCGTTCATTTATTTACATCTGTATCTATCTACATGGATAGCGTGGCTTCTTCATTTTCCTTAGTGAGTGCCTGCAAATCAATCTTAATCTGATTGGCTAAAGCATCTACTCCTTTCTTTGTTTTTTTTTTTTTCGTTCTTTCATTAGACCGGTAAATGGAGAGACAAAAAAAAACAACAACAACAACGAGGCCTGGTGCGGTGGCTCACGCCTGTAATCTCAGCATTTTGGGAGGCCAAGGGGGGCGGATCACGAGGTAAACAGATCGAGACCATCCTGGCCAACATAGTGAAACTCCTGCCTCTACTGAAAATACAAAAATTAGCTGGGCGTGGTGGCGCGCGCCTGTAGTCCCAGCTACTCGGGAGGCTGAGTCAGAATTGCTTGCGTCCGGGAGGAGGAGGTTGCAGTGAGGCGAGATCGCGCCACTGCACTGCACTCCAGCCTGTCGACAGAGCCAGACTCTGTCTCAAAAAAAAAAAAAAAAAACCGCTTGAAACGCTGCTGTTTTATTGGCTCCAGTAGCGACGTACGGCGAGTGCCCTGGCACTTCAAGTTTTTGATTGGTTATTACGTCTGCCAGCCACGTTGCCGGAAGCCCTGTCGCTATATCTTGCTTGTTCTGTGCCCTCCCTTTCCGATTGGTTTTGGGAGGGATTTCAGCTGGAAGGGTCGTCATTGGTTCGGCCGTTCAGGCTCGGCCTGAGCCCGCCCCGCTCGGATGCCGAGGTTGTAGGCCGGGCCGCCAGGCCCGCCCGCCCGCCCGCCTGCTGGCTGGCAGCGCGACTCAAGGAGGAGGGAAGTAGGTCCGTTGGTCGGTCGGGAACCAGGCTCCCGCGACCAGGCCCGCGCAAAGCCGTTGCCATGGCAGCCGCCACCGGGGATGCGGACGACGAGCCGCGCTCGGGCCACTCGAGCTCAGAGGGCGAGTGCGCGGTGGCGCCGGAGCCGCTGACGGGCACGGAGGGCCTCTTCTCCTTCGCCGACTTCGGGTCTGCGCTGGGCGACGGTGCGGGCCTCTCGGGCCGGGCGTCCGGCGGGGCCCAGTCGCCGCTGCGCTACCTGCACGTCCTGTGGCAGCAGGATGCGGAGCCGCGCGACGAGCTGCTCTGTAAGATTCCCGCCGGCCGGCTGAGGCGCGCCGCCAGGCCCCATCGCCGGCTGGGGCCCACGGGCAAGGAGGCGCACGGTGAGCGGCACGAGCTGGGCGGGGCAGCCCGGGCGAGGGGCGGGGCCTCGGAGGACCGCGGGCCGCGCTGTGGTCGCCCCGGACCCGACGTATGGACTGAGGGCCACACTGACCTTTGAGTCTCCTTTCAGTAAGGATGGTCAGGATGGGTTTTTGAAAAGCCTTCGTGCTCTGAGCCAGTCACCGCAGACTTCTCTCACTGGGTAATTTCTGAATGGAAACTTTCCATGACTCCGACCGCTTCTAGGTTGATAATAAGGCACTGGGGAACACTTATTATCGGGGAGAGGGGAGGCCGAGTCGTACCAGCTTGTTTAAATGCACGGACTTAGATTGAACTCCTTTACCACATTTAGACCTTAGGCAAATGATAGCTCCTTTCTTTTTTTCTCTTTTTTCTTTTCTTTTTTTTTTTTTTTGGTGAGACAGAGTCTTGCTCTGTCACCCAGGCTGGAGTGAAGTGGAGCCATCTCGGCTCACTGCAACCTCTGCCTCCTGGGTTCAAGCGATTCCCCTGCCTCAGCCTCCTGAGTAGTTGGGATTACAGGTGTGTGCGCCACCATGCCCGGCTCATTTTGTAATTTTGTTAGAGACGGGGTTTCACTGTGTTGGTCATGCTGGTGTCGAACTCCTGACCTCAAACGGTCCACCCGCCTCGACCTCCCAAAGTGCTGGGATTACAGGCGTGAGCCACCGCGCCCGGCCGATAGCCCCTTTCAATCTTAGTTTTCTTTTTATTTGTTTTTATTTTTTAAAAAAATTTAGTTGTTGTTTCTTACGGTTCACTGACGACAGGTTGTTGTTTGTTTTTTTGTTTGTTTTTGAAACAAAGAAAACGAAAGAAAAGAAAGAAGGAAAAAAAGAATGAAAGAAAGGGAAAAGCAGGGAGAGAGAACGGGAATCTTGCTCTATTGCCCAGGCTAGAATGCAATCTAAAAAGGGGTATTGAAAAGCTCTTTTATACTAATAATTGTGTTACACAATGGAGACAGGAAGGAATAAGGGAGGAAAATAAACAGCCAAACAATATTTCATTTAAACCTATGAAATGCTATACAATTGCTGGGGAGTGATTTACTTCCAACCATGTGGTCACTTTTAAAATAGATGTGATGTGTTACTGAAGAAAATGTATGTTTTGTGGATTTAGAGAGTTCTGTAAATGTTTATTAAGTTTACTTGTTCGAGGTCTAAGTTCAAGTCCCGGGTATCCTTGTTAACCTTCTGTCTCGTTGATATATCCAATATTGACAATGTAGTGTTAAAGTCTCCCACTGTTATTGTGTGGGAGTCCAAGTCTCTTTGTAAGTCACCAAGAAGTTGCCCTATGTATCTGGGTGCTCCTGTATTGGGTACACATAGACTGAGGATCGTTAGCTCTTCCCGTTACATTGATCCCTCTACCATTATACAATGTCCTTCTTACCTCTTTTGGTTTCTGTTACTTTAAAGTCTATTTTGTCAGAGACGAGAATTGCAACTCCTGCTTTTTTTGTTTGTTTGTTTGTTTTTTGTTTCTTTTTTTTTTTTTTGCTCTCCATTTGGTTGGCAAATCTTCCTCCATCCCTTTGTTTTGAGTCTCTGTATATCCTTGCACGTGAGATGGGTCTGGATGCAGCTTACCGATGGGTTTTTTGGAATGGCTGATACTGGTTGTTCCTTTCTGTATATAGTGCTTCTTTCAGAAGCTCTTGTAAAGCAGGCCTGGTGGTAATGAAATCTCTGAGTACTTGCTTGTTGGTAAAAAATTTTATTTTTCGGCCGGGCGCGGTGGCTCAAGCCTGTAATCCCAGCACTTTGGGAGGCCGAGGCGGGTGGATCACGAGGTCAAGAGATCGAGACCATCCTGGTCAACATGGTGAAACCCCGTCTCTACTAAAAATACAAAAAAAAATTAGCTGGGCATGGTGGCACGTGTCTGTAGTCCCAGCTACTCGGGAGGCTGAGGCAGGAGAATTGCTTGAACTCAGGAGGCGGAGGTTGCGGTGAGCCGAGATCGCGCCATTGCACTCCAGCCTGGGTAACAAGAGCGAAACTCTCTCAAAAAAAAAAAAAAAAAAAAATTTATTTTTCCTTCACTTATGAAACTTAGTTTGGCTGGATATGAAATTCTGGGTTGAAAGTTCTTTTCTTTAAGGATGTTGAATATTGGCCCCCCACTCTCTTCTGGCTTGTAGGGTTTCTGCTGAGAGATCTGCTGTGAGTCTGATAGGCTTCCCCTTGTGGGTAACCTGACCTTTCTCTCTGGCTGCCCTTATTCAACCCTGCTGAATCTAATGATTATGTGCCTTGGGGCTGCTCTTTTTGAGGAATATCTTTGTGGTGGTCTCTGTAGTACCTGAAGTTGAGTATTGTCCTGCCTTGCTAGGTTGGGAAAGTTTTCCTGGATAATATCCTGAAGAATATTTTCCAGCTTGGATTCATTCTCTTCGTCACATTCAGGTACACCTATCAAACGTAGATTAGGTCTTTTCACATAGTCCCATATTTCTTGGAGACTTTGCTCATTCCTTTTTACCCTTTTTTCTCTAATCTTATCTTCTCGTTTTATTTCGTTAAGTTGGTCTTCGACCTCTGAAATCCTTTCTTCTGCTTGATCAATTCGACTGTTAAAACTTGTGCATACTTCGCGAAGTTCTCGTATTGTGTTTTTCAGCTCCATTAATTCACTTATGTTCCTCTTTAAATTGTCTATTCTCATTAGCATTTCATCAAACCTTTTTTCAAGGTTCTTAGTTTCTTCGCATTGGGTTAGAACATGTTCTTTTAGCTCACAGAAGTTTTTTATTATCCACCTTCTGAAGCCTGATTCTATCAATTCCTCACATTCATTCTCCATCAGGCCTTATTCCCTTGGTGATGAGGAACTGCAATCCTCTGCAGGAGGAGAGGCATTCTGACTTCGGGTGTTTTCAGCCTTTTTGCGCTGGTTTCTTCCCATCTTTGTGGATTTATCCACCTGTCGTCTGTGTAATTGCTGACTTTCAGATTAGGTCTGAGTGGACATCCAGCTTGTTGGTGGTAAAGTTTTTCTGTTTCTTAGTTTTCCTTCGGCGGGCGCCCCTCCCCCACAGAGCTGGACCTTCCCTAGTTCAGCTGTACTTGCTGTGAAACTATCCTCAGCAGTTCCAATTGCTGGTTTTTTTTTTTTTTTGTGGGGCGGGGGGACCAGCCTTCCCCTGCGGCGACCCACTACGCCGGCTGAAACAGCGGCTTTAAGATTCATGGCGCTTTTTTGCCCGGGAATCTCCTGGTCGCTTTTCAGTCAGCTGAATGGGGGACTCTGCCTTCCCAGAGCTCCAAACGCCAACCAAAAGGGCCGCTGGGGCGCCTGCAAAACAGCCACGCCAGCCAAAAGAGTCACATTGGCGACCCGTGGGGCTTCTCTGCCGGGAATCTCCTGGTCCATGGGCAATAAAAATTGTCTGAAAATGTGGCATCCACTCGCTCTCTGCGCTTTGAGTGGGAGCTACAATCCTGAGCTGCTGCTAATCGGCCATCTTGGATCTCTCTCTCTCTTTTTTTTTTTTTTTTGAGACAGAGTCTGGTTCTGTTGCCAGGTGCTAGGCTGGAGTGCAATGGCGCGATCCCGGCTCACTGCAACCTCCACCTCCCGGGTTCAAGCAATTCTTCTGCCTCAGCCTCCCGAGTAGCTGGGACTACAGGCGCACGCCAGCACGCCCAGCTAAGTTTTGTATTTGTAGTAGAGACGGAGTTTCACCATGTTGGCCAGGATGGTCTCGATCTCTTGACCTCGTGATCCGCTCGCCTCCGCCTCCCAAAGTGCTGAGATTACAGGCGTGAGCCACCTCGCCCGGCCTCTTGTTTTTTTTTTTTTTTTGAGACGGAGTCTCGTTTGGTCGCCCAGGCTGAAGCGCAGTGCTGGGAACTCGGTTCACTGCAACCTCTGCCTCCCGAGTTCAAGCAATTCTCCTGCCTCAGCCTTCTGAGTAGCTGGGATTATAGGTGCCGGCCACCATGCCTCGCTAATTTTTTAAATTTTAGTACAGATGGGGTTTTACCATTTTGGCCAGACTGGTCTTGAACTCCTAACCTAAGGTGATCCATCAGCCTTGGCCTCCCAAAGTGCTGCAGTAACAGGTGTGAGCCACTGGCTGGGCCTCAGCCTTAGTTTTCTCATCTGTAAAATGGGATGAGTTAAGTACGGTAATGGATGTTTAGCTGTTACGCTGCCTTTGTTGTGGGCCAAACACTGCTGATAGATGATCATTTATCCTCACTAGAACTCTTGGAGATTTAGAAATGGTTCCCACTTTACTGAAGAGGAAAGTGAGGCTCAGAGAAATTATCTTATTCCAGGTCACATAGTAAGTGGCTGTTGCTGGTATTAGAACCCAGGTCAGCCAGACTCAAACTCCTGTCCTGGTACATCTACCAAATTGTCTTTTACATTACATGGGTGACATGCAAACTCAGGCACTGAGAGATTAAGAATGGGGACTTTTGCAGTTTCTTCCAGGACTGTCTATGATTCTAGCCATATTTTAGTGATGTTGTAAAGATTAAATCAGAATTTGGAAGTGTTGTATAGACCATAAAGTGCTATATGAAAACAAGGAATTGTTATGTATCTGAATTGCAATTTTTTTTTTTTTCTTTTTTTGAGACGGAGTTTGGCTCTTGTTACCTAGGCTGGAGTGCAATGGCGCGATCTCGGCTCACCGCAACCTCCGCCTCCTGGGTTCAAGCAATTCTCCGGCCTCAGCCTCCCAAGTAGCTGGGACTACAGGCACGTGCCACCATGCCCAGCTAATTTTTGTATTTTTAGTAGAGACGGGGTTTCACCGTGTTGACCAGGATGGTCTCGATCTCTTGACCTCGTGATCCACCCGCCTCCGCCTCCCAAAGTGCTGGGATTACAGGCGTGAGCCACCGCGCCCGGCCTGAATTGCAATTTTTGACCATATCTCCAATGACAAAGGCATAGCTTTCCATTAGCCATTAGAGGAGGAAAAACTTTCTGCTTGGGAAATACCAAATTCAGTTAGGCAAGTCATTTGGGAATGACTTGCTTTGAAGGAAAATATAAGATTATCTGTGTAACCAGCTGACAAAGAGCTTCCTTGTAAATCATTTGCAATAACTTGGGGCTGGCAGAACAACTCAGTCTTGCTTTGCAGATGATAGACCTGAGGCCCGGTGGGGTTAACTAGCTTGCTCAAGGTCACCCTGCGACTACAAGTGACAGAGAGGAAATCTGGCTCCAAAAGTCTTGGAGGATTTGCAGGAGCATGTGGCCTTTGTACTAGCTGTGCCTCATTTCAAGTTTTTCCTTGTTCGCAGGGCACTGTCTTTTTTTTTTTTTTTTTTTTTGAGATGCAGTCTTGCTCTGTCACCCAGACTGGAGTGCAGTGGCCTGATCTTGACTCACTGCAACTTCCACCTCCCAGGTTCAAGCAATTCTCCTGCCTCAGCCTCCTGAGTCGCTGGGATTATAGATGTGCACCACCATGCCCAGCTAATTTTTGTATTTTTAGTAGAGACGGGGGTTTCACCATGTTTGGCCAGGCTGGTCTTGAACTCATGACCTTGTAATCTGCCTGCCTCGGCCTCCCAAAGTGTTGGGATTACAGGCATGAGCCACTGCACTGGCCTTTTTTTTTTTTTTTTTTGATAGTCTTGCTCTACCACCCAGGCTGCAGTGCAGGTGGTTCCATCTCGGCTCACTGCAACCTCCACCTCCTGGGTTCAAACGATTCATTGCCTCAGCCTCCCAAGTAGCTGGGATTACAGGTGTGCACCACCACATCTGGCTAGTTTTTGTATTTTTAGTAGAGACGGGGTTTCACCATATTAGGTTGATTTAAATTAGAACTTAACCTAAAATTGAGAAATGTCCTTTCTTTCCTTCCCTCCCTCCCTCCCTCCCTCCCTCCCTCCCTCCTTCCTCTTCTTTCTTTCTTTTTTTTTCTTTCTTTTCTTTTGTTTCTTTTCTTTTGTTTCTTTCTTTCAATGGAGTGTTGCTCTGTTGCCCAGGCTGGAGTGCCATGGTGTGATTTCAGCTCCTAGGCGGAAGTGATTCTTGTGTCTCAGCCTCCCAAGTAGCTGAGATTATAGGCACGCACCACCATACCTGGCTAATTTTTGTATTTTTATTTTATTTATTTATCTTTATTATTATTATTATTATTATTTTTTTTTTTGAGACAGAGTCTCACTCCGTCACCAGGCGCGAGTGCAGTGGAGCGACCTCGGCTCACTGCAACCTCCGCCACCCGGGTTCAAGCAATTCTCCTGCCTTAGCCTCCCAAGTAGCTGGGACTACAGGCACGTGCCACCGTGCCCAGCTAATTTTTGTATTTTTAGTAGAGACGGGGTTTCACCATGTTGACCAGGATGGTCTTGATCTCTTGACCCCGTGATCCGCCCGCCTCGGCCTCCCAAAGCGCTGGGATTACAGGCGTGAGCCACCGCGCCCGGCTATTATTATTTTTTGAGACAGTCTCGCTCTGTTGCCCAGGCTAGATACAGTGGCACAATCTTGGCTCATTGCGACCTCTGCCTCCCAGGTTCAAGCGATTCTCCTGCCATAGCCTCCTGAGTAGCTGGGATAACAGGCATGCGCCATCATGCCTGTCTATTTTTTGTATTTTTAGTAAAGATGAGGTTTCAGTATATTGGCCAGGCTAGTCTGAAACTCCTGACCTCATGATGTGTCTGCCTTGGCCTCCCAAAGTGTTGGGATTACAGGTGTGAGCCACCACACCTGGCCTTTTTTTTTTTTTAATTTTTGGAGAGGTAGTTTCACTCAGGCTGGAGTGCAGTGACACAATCTTGGCTCACTGCAACCTCCGCCTCCTGGGCTTAAGTTATTCTCCCACCTGAGCCTCCCGAGTAGCTGGGACTATAGGCATGCACCACCATGTCCAACTAATTTTTTGTATTTTTAGTAGAGATGCAGTTTAACCATGTTAGCCGGGTTGGTCTCAAACTCCCGACCTCAAGTGATCCACCTGCCTCGGGCTCCCAAAGTGCTGGGATTATAAGTGTGAGCCAACATACCTGGCCATCATGGCTTTTTTTTTTTTTTTTTCCCCTCTAGACAGAGTCTCACTCTGTCACCCAGGCTAGAGGGCAGTGGCGTGATCTCAGCTCACTGCAGCCTCCCCCTCCCAGGTTGAAGCCATTCTCCTACCTTGGCCTCCAGAGTAGCTGGGATTATAGATGCATGCCACCACACCCAGCTAGATAGCTTCTTTGTTTATTGATTGATTGATTGAGACAGAGTTTTGCTCGTTGCCCAGGCTGGAGTGCCGTGGTGCAGTCTCAGCTCACTGCAACCTCCACCTCTCGGGTTCAAGTGATTCTCCTGCTCAAGCAGTTCTCCTGCCTCTGCCTCCTGAGTAGCTGGGATTATAGACACGCACCACCATGCCCGGCTAATATTTGTATTTTTAGTAGAGATGGGATTTCATCATGTTGGCCAGGCTGGTCTCGAACTCCTGTCCTCAGGTGATCAACCCACCCTGGCCTCCCAACGTGCAGGGATTACAGGCGTGAGCCACTGTGCCTGGACTATGGCTGTTTTTTTTAACTGACATCTGTTACTCTCTTGACAGCTCTGAAGAGACTGAGGGACTCGGCCAATGCCAACGATGTGGAAACAGGTGAGTGTGCACAGTGGGTCCAGCTACAGAGACCCATGGGCTGGTTGGGGAGGGAAAAGGCCAGATAATCAATACATGGGAAGGCAGTCTGCCAGTTCACCTCCTTTAGCTGCCAGGTGATCATCTACACCCAGCCACCGCTTTCAGCTGCTCAGTGAGACTGTGGTAGTTACAGGTCAGGTGGTTCTCAGCTTGTTTAGTGACATGAGCATCTGAAAGGCATGGCTGGGGACTCCTAGAGGGACACCACTCTAGTTTTTGTTCTTCTCCAGTGTTCACTAGTCAGCAGGGCAATATTAGTATCAAAGGTACAAGGACAATTTATACTACAAGAAAGTTTATTTATTTATTTATTTATTTTTGAGACGGAGTTCCGCTCTTGTTACCCAGGCTGGAGTGCAATGGCGCGATCTCGGCTCACCGCAACCTCCGCCTCCTGGGTTCAAGCAATTCTCCTGCCTCAGCCTCCCGAGTGGCTGGGACTACAGGCACGTGCCACCATGCCCAGCTAATTTTTGTATTTTTAATAGAAACGGGGTTTCACCATGTTGACCAGGATGGTCTCGATCTCTTGACCTCGTGATCCACCCACCTCGGCCTCCCAAAGTGCTGGGATTACAGGCGTGAGCCACCGCGCCCGGCCAAGAAAGTTTATTTTATTTTATTTATTTATTTATTTTTTTGAGACAGAATTTTGCTCTTGTTGCCCAGGCTAGAGGACAATGGCGCCATCTTGGCTCACTGCAACCTCCACCTCCTGGGTTCAAGCAATTCTCTCGTCTTGGCCTCCCAAGTAGCTGGGATTACAGGCATGCGCCACCACACCCAGCTAATTTTTCTATTTTTAGGAGAGACAGGGTTTCACCATGTTGGTCAGGCTGGTCTCAAACTCCTGACCTCAGGTGATCCACCCACCTCAGCCTCCCAAAGTTCTGGGATTACAGGTGTAAGCCACCATGTCCGGCTTCATTTGTAATTTTTAAATTTGTTATATGGGTCTCACCATGTTGCCCAGGCTGGTCTCAAATTCTTGAGCTCAAGTAGTCTTCCCACCTCAGCCTTCCAAAGTACTGGGATTACAGGTGTTAACCACTGCACCTGGTAATAACCACAGTGTTGTCTGGTGTTTTCTTTTGTTTTGTTTTGTTTTGAGACAGGGTCTGGCTCTGTCACCCAGGCTGCAGTGCAGTGTTGTGATCTTGGCTCACTGCAACCTCTGCCTCCCTGGTTCAAGTGATTATCCTGCCTCAGCCTCCCCAGTTGCTGGGATTACAGGCACCGACCACTACACCCAGCTAATGTTTGTATTTTTAGTAGAGATAAGGTTTTACTATGTTGCCCAGGCTGGTCTTGAATTCCTGACCTCAGGTGATCTACCTGCCTTGGCCTCCCAAAGTGTTGGGGTTACAGGTGTGAGCCACCACACCTAGACTCTCATCAACTTTTTCTCGCCATTTTTATTCATTTATTCAGCCAGTCTGCATCATTAGTGAAACAGATATGACACTATGTTTGATACCAAGGTTATAAAGATAAACAAAACAAGAAATGTATAGTATAGGCCAGGCATAGTGGCTGACACCTGTAATCCCAGCATTTTGGGAGGCTAAGTGACGCAGGAGGAGCACTTGAGGTCAGGAGGTCCAGACCAGCGTGGCCAACATGGTGAAACCCCGTCTCTACTAAAAATACAAAAATCAGCCGAGCGTGGTGGCATGTGCCTGTATTCACAGCTACTCGGGAGGTTGAGGCAGAAGAATCACTTGAACCTAGGAGGTAGAGGCTGCAGTGAGCTGAAATCGTGCCACTGCACTCCAGCCTGGGCAACAAAGTGAGACTCCATCTCAAAACAAAAAAGTTACAGGACAAAAATGAGGATTGGATTAAAAAAAAAAAGTACGGTATAGTTGGAGAGGAAGGATGTAATGTGATACTATTTCCAAAATAAAAAGCAAAAACACAAAAATGTAAAGGTATATGTTTAGTTGGAGAGATGTAAATTTTGGAGCCAGAAAAACATGGGTTTATATTCCAGCTTTGCCTCCTGTTATCTGGGTAAATGTAGCTTAGGTCCTTTTTAATTTCTTTGGCCCTAATTCTGGTCATTGAGGGGCTTAGCAGTCAGGTACCTAATGTGTAGCTGGTGCTCAACGTATGGTAACAAATACTGGAAAATAGCACAAGATGTTAATACTAGAGGAACAGGATGAACTGGGCACTGAGTAGTATGGAAGAGGGAGGGGCTCACTCAGCTTGAGGAGACAGCTAGATTCCCGGAGAGGAAGCTATCTGGACTTCACTGAAAGGACTCAAGTCCTTGGGAGGCTTGCTGGGGGAAAGAGACTAAAATGTCTGCTCTAAAATGGCGTTTGGCAGCAATTTTCTCCATTTTAGCTGGACACTGTAAGGTATATTGTTGAGTTGAAATGAGGAAACTGAGGCCAGTATAAGAAAATGAAAATCCGATTTATTTGGCTCCCGGGAAAGGTTCTATGGTCCAGGTAAGGGCCAGAGAAGTCGCACTTAACTTTTTAGGGCAAGGGGTTTTATAAGGAGTGAAGGCATTTGATTGGATGTAGGGGAGACAAAGCCTAAGGCACTTGAATGGATATTGGGATACAGGAAGTGTACTGGGTCAGTTACTGCTGGTAGGTAGGCGGAATTTTTGGTGAGTGGGCTGTCTTGGGGAAGAATGACCTAAATGAGACAAAGAGGTATTGGGCAGGGTTTGGTGGGGCTTTTTTGAAATTTTTCGGATGGGGGATTTTCAGTGGGGGCTAGGTGTCGGGTGCAGAGTGTGTTTCAGGGGTGGGTGTTGGAGAGGCTACGCAGCGGAGCTAGATGCTGGTTGCGGAGTGGTGATGTAATTCCCTGGTGCCGGGAGGGATGGGCGTGTCTGAGCTCCCAGCGAGGCGACTGGCCTTACATTCCGACCCTTTTGATGATATAGGACGTCGCTTCTTTTTGGCTACTTCCTGCTGAGTAGGGGCGACATGGAGAAGGGGTTAGTTGGCTGGTGCCTCAATGGGGAGTTGGACATAAGGATGAAGCAGCATCTGGTTTACAGCCACCCTGGAGATTTCCCTCATACGGGCCTGTAAAAACTTGAGAAAGAGAGGGGCTAACATTAGTAAGAGACAAACTATGATAAGGGGGGTGATGATAGGGGCCAGCCAGGTGAGCACAGGGGACTGCCACCAGTTAAGAGGCGAATCAGGCGTGTTCTGTTTTTTGTGGAGATTGTTTCTGAGGCGATAGAGAATGTTGACGTTTTCTTCTACTAGGCCTGTCTCATTGAAGTAGTAGCAACACTGTTCCTGGAGAAACAGGCAGGTACCTCCTTTCTCCGCTGTTAGTAAGTCTAAGGCCCTCCGATTTTGGAGGGTTACCTGAGCCAACGACGTGATTTGTCGTTGGAGGGAGGCCAGAGACGCAGCCGAGGCCTTAACTGCTGCATGTAGTTTGTTTTCCAGTTCAGCAGCCGCAGTAATGCTGTGGCCCAGGGCCCCGCTGCCTAATCCTGCGGCTGACGCAAGGGACAGGCCAGCTACTACTGGGAGAAATTGCTCCAGTGGCTAGGTGAGGGAAAAAGGAGTGACAGCAGCTTAGTTTGTCCGTAACTTCTAGTTGAGGTATTAAAGTGGTGGGTATACAAGGAAAAGGAGAGGAAGAGTTGATAGTTTCGGTCAGTGTTCCGTTACACCAGAAGAATCCCTCCTTGGTTATAGCAATGGAGGAAGTAACATTGATAGTGTTGTTACAGGTGAGTTCAGGGACAGAGCCGTGGCCATAGCAGACAGACAGACTTTGTGAGTGTTCCTTGAATAATGGGACATTGGTGACTATTAGTCTGTTATTTGAGTTTGTTGAAGTGTTGAGTTTTGTGTTGAGGGGGACCGCAGCCCAGAGAGGTCTGGTTAAGGAAGCACGTAGAAAACAATTTGTAATATTTATGGCATCAGTTGAATTGACAATATCAGCTACCTGTTGTATTAAAGTTACCCAGGAGAAAGGAGAAGGAGATTGTCTTGGGGTTTTGAGTTGATTAGTTAAGGTGGCCTCATTTTGTAGGATGGTGTTGCCCAGTAAGTTGAGTTGGTCTATTTCTTTGGGTACAATGCGAGTATAGGACTGAAATATTAGCCATGTGCCACCAGGGTAGCCATTTGTGGCTGAGTTGTATACTTTACCTGCGGTTCCTTTTTCCTAGTGGCTATTCCAGGGGTCTCGGATGGCAAGGGTTATGTCAGCTACACCATCCTGTCCATGTATTTTTCCAAGTATTCCTCCTCCTATTCTGTGCATGACACAGGAATTATATGGGCATCCACCATAGGTGGTGTTCCACCAGTGACAGTAGTCCTTGGCTTGATCTTACAGGAAGCACAGGGCTATGTTACCCCAGGAATAAAGAATTTTAGACTTTGATGCCAGGAATGTAAATATTATGGTTGACTGGCAGCCCGTGGGTTGGCAATCTGCTTGGGCCAGATATTGGGTTTTGGTAGTGGGGCCGTTGGCCCAGGATTCTTGGAGGTAAAAGCGCCAAACATGTGAGTTGGCATTAAGGGGAGTTACGAGACGGACTACTAGGAGGAGGGTTTGGAGGGTTAGGAAGAAACGGGCCCCGGGTGAGACGGAGCCGCGTTTGACCCAGGGGCTCAGACTTCTACTGTTCATCTTGGGGAGCCAGTTTGAGGCGGGACACATGGTACCACGAGGAGTGACCTAGAAGCTTGGCGGCAGTTGGGGTGGTTAGGATAACGATGTGTGGTCCCGACCACCTGGGTTGTAGAGACCCTGGCTTGAGTTCCCTGAGGAGGACACTGTCACCCGGCTGGAGAGATATAGCTGGTTGAGAGTCCTCGGGCCCTGGAACAACAGGGAGGGTACGGTCCGCGTGTTCTCTGAGTAAGTGATGGAGGAGGGAGAGGTAGGGAAGATCGGAGGCTAAAGGAGGCGGTCGTACTGGGAGATCGTGGGAAACTAGAAAAGGCCTGCCGTACAGCAACTCAAAGGGACTGAGGCCAGTTGGCTCCCGTGGGGTGGCTCGGACCCAGGCTAGGGCCAGAGGCAGAAGTGTGGGCCAGGAGAGTTTTACCTCAATGGTGAGTTTGGCTAAATGATCCTTGAGGATGCCGTGAGGCCATGGCACTTTACCCGATGACTGAGGGTGGTAGGGGATGTGTAGTTTACAGGAGATGTTGAGAGACTCGGCGACCAGTTGGACCACCTGAGCTGTAAACGCTGGACCGTTGTCTTACTGGATGTTCATGGGTAAACCGAAGCAAGGGATGACTTCCTGAATTAAGAAGGAGTCTCTGGTGTCTGCGGTCTCCCTGGAGGTGGGAAAGGCTTCAATCCACCCAGAAAAGGTATCTACAAAAGTTAAGAGGTAGCGTAGTTTTTTGTGAGTAGGCATGTGAGTAAAATCAATCTGCCAGGTCTGGGCTGGCAGGCTGCCACGCATTTGGTGGGTAGGAAACTGTGGCTTTAAGTTTCCCTGAGGTGAGGCCTTGGAGCATGTAGTACAGGCTTTGTGTACCTGCTCGATTGTTTGTTGTAGGCCTGGTAAGAAAAAGAGGGGCCGCACAAAGCGATATAACGCCTTGGGCCCAACATGTAAAGATTGGTGAATTTCAGTATTAACTTTTGGGGCCTGTTCCCGAGGTAAGGCAATTTTGTTGTCCAGGAAGATCCAGCCCTGATCAGACTCGGTTCCCACTTTTAATAAGAGGGCTTGTCTTTTTGCCGCTGTGTAAACTGGCAGCGTGGTTGTGGCAAGAAAAAGGACCGGGGTGGGGGCTGGTTTGGTATTAGTTAAGGATTTAGCCACCGCATCCGCCCTTGCATTGCTCCGGGAAACAGTGTCCTGTTGGGCCTGGTGTCCCTGGCAGTGAATCACAGCAACCTCCTTGGGCAGCGACAGGGCTTGTATAAGGTTAGAGATTTGGGTAGCATTGACTATGGGGGACCCTTTTGTAGTAAGGAATCCCCTTTCCTTCCAGAGGGCAGAATGACAGTGGGTGATAAGGAAAGCGTACTTTGAATCAGTATAGATATTTACTGGCTTTTCCTGTGCTAATGTAAGGGCCTAGGTTAAGGCAATGAGTTCTGCCTTCTGTGATGTGGTTCCATCGGGGAGGCCTTGAGGGTGGCTGAATCTGTGACTACTGCATAAGCTGCTTTTCGCTGTCCCTCAGCTGTCATTGTGGAACTCCCATCCACATATAGAGTGAGGTGTGGGTCAGATAGAGGAAGGTCGGTTAGGCGTTCTCGAGGTTTGATAAGTGTATTTATGAGTTTAGGACAGGAGTGGGTAGGGGATGTAGAGTGAGATGGAAGAGGAAGTAAGGTTGCCGGGTTGAGTGGAGAAGTAGAATGAAGGCTGACTGAGGGATTTTTAATGAAGAGTAGATGAAACTCCTGTAAGCGAGAGGGCCCTAGATGTGTGAGGGATTTGTGAGAGAGAAGGTTAGTTAGTTGATGAGGGGAGAACATTGAAATGGACTGGCCTAAGGTAAGCTTGAGGGATTCCTTGGTTAGCTCTGTAGCTGTTTCTAGGGCTTGTAGGCAAGGCTGCCACCCTTGGACGGTAGGGTTAAGCTGTTTTGATAAGTAGGCTACTGGGTGATACGTGGGGCCCAGGGATTGGGTTAAGACCCCAACCGCTATTCCCTGTTTTTTATTAGTGAACAGGTAGAAAGGGTGATTAAGATCCGGCAAGTGAAGGGGAGGTGCAGTGGAGGGCAGTTTGTAAGGTTTTAAAAGCTTGTTTAACAACCCCTGGGTGGGAGAGACGTTCCGTGGGGGTGTTTTTAGCTGCCGCATATGAGGGCTTTACCAGGGTGGCAATATTGGGGATTCAGTGTTGAAAGAATCCTAGAAATCCTGAAAAGGAGAGGATTTTATTGGCTGTTTTGGGGGTCTGTAACGCAAGTAATGCCTTTTGGCGGTCTATTGTGAGGCCTTTGGTTTGAGGAGTAAGGTGAATGCCTAAGTAGATTACTGAAGTAACTGACAGCTGTGCCTTGGAAGGGGATACCCGGTAACCCCTAGACCCAAGAAAAGTAAGGAGGGTTGCAGTATGCTGCTACGACATGGAAAGAGAGGGGCTGCACAGTAACAGGTCATCCACGTACTGTAAGAGGAGGCTGGGCTGAAGGGGGCAAGAGGCCAGGTCAGCTGCTAATGCTTGTCCAAATATGTGGGGACTGTCTCTGAAGCCCTGGGGCAGGACTGTCCAGGTCAATTGTGATAGGTTAGAGTCAGGGTTAGTTCAAGTAAAGGAAAAGAGGAAGTAAGAGTCTGGGTGTAGGGGAATTGTGAAGAAGGCGTCCTTGAGATCGATAACCGTGAAATGGGAGGTATTAGAGGGAACATGGGCTAATAAGGTGTAAGGGTTGGGAACTACCGGGTGGAGGGGTACCACTGCTTTGTTAATTAAGCGTAGGTCCTGGACTAGGCAATAATCGCTAGATGGCTTTTGGACTGGCAGGATAGGGGTACTACAAGGGGAACTGGTGGGAATAAGGAGTCCCTGGGTTAAAAGTCGGGAAATGATAGGCTTCAGACCCTGGCGGTAGGTTTTTGAGATGGGAAACTGAGGACGGCAGGGAAAACTGGTGGGGTTTTTGAGAAATATTTTAACTGGTATGTGATGTGTGGCTACTACAGGCTTAGAAGTATCCCATACCGAGGGATTAACTATTTTAGGAGAGATAGGAGTTTGAGGTGAGGAGCTGTAACTAGGTGTGCTGTCGGTTAAGATTAGTAGTAGGACGAGGCAGGTGGATCACGAGGTCAAGAGATCGAGACCATCCTGGTCAACGTGGTGAAACCCCGTCTCTACTAAAAAATACAGAAATTAGCTGGGCATGGTGGCACGTGCCTGTAGTCCCAGCCACTCGGGAGGCTGAGGCAGGAGAATTGCTTGAACCCAGGAGGCAGAGGTTGCAGTGAGCCGAGATCGTGCCATTGCACTCCAGCCTGGGTAACAAGAGCGAAACTCCGTCTCAAAA
>PVKV010028254.1:0-25221 GCA_004027835.1 Alouatta palliata | reverse complement strand
AAGCAATTCTCCTGCCTCAGCCTCCCGAGTAGCTGGGACTACAGGCACGTGCCACCATGCCCGGCTAATTTTTGTATTTTTAGTAGAGACGGGGTTTCACCATGTTGACCAGGATGGTCTCGATCTCTTGACCTTGTGATCCACCCGCCTCGGCCTCCCAAAGTGCTGGGATTACAGGCGTGAGCCACCGCGCCCGGCGAGACGAGAGCTTTGAATATGAGGAACACAGTGGCCAGCCTTTGGAAGTTGACAACGAGTCATTGAGAGCAGTCGTCGAAGCTGATCCTCTTAGAACTACATGGAAAGTTGCCTAAGAAATCAAAGTCCACCGTTCTATGCTTGGCATTTGAAGAAAATTGGAAAGCTGAGAAACGGCAACAAACCATTTCTTAATCAGATTGTGACGTGCAACAAAAGTGGATTTTATATGACAGCCAGTGATGACCAGCTCAGTGGTTGGACTGAGAAGCTCCAAAGCACTTCCCACTTACACCCCAAAGAAAGGTTATGGTCACTCATTGGTGATACGCTGCTGGTCTGATGCACCACAGCTTTCTGAATCCCAGTGAAACCATTACATAAGAGAAGTACACTCAGCAAATCCATGAGGTTTGCCGAAAACTGCAACACTTGCAGCTGGCAATTGGTCCACAGAAAGGGCCCACTTCTTTGAGAGACATCACCCAGGCTGAAGTGCAGTGGCTCAGTTTCAGCTCATGCAACCTCCGCCTCCCAGGTTCAAGCAATTCACCTACCTCACCCTCCCGAGTAGATCGGATTACAAGCACCTGCTACCACCCCCAGCTAATTTTTGTATTTTTAGTAGAGACCAGGTTTCACCATGTTGGCCAGGCTGGTCTCAAACTTCTGACCTCAAGTGATCCACCCAGGTCAGTCTCCCAAAGTGCTGGGATTACAGGCGTGAGCCACCGCACCTGGCAGGTCCCAGTTCTCCATGACAGTGCCCAACTGCGGGTTGCACAACCAGTGCTTCAGGAGTTGAAGGAATTGGTCTATGAAGTTTTGCCTCCTCTACCAGATTCACCTGACTTCTTGCCAACCAACTACCACTTCTTCAAGCATCTTGATGGTTTTTTTTGTGGGTGAACCGCTTCCACACCAGCAGGTGCAGAAAATGCTTTCCAAGAGTTCGTCGAATCCTGAAGCACAGATTTTTATGCTACAGGAATAAATAAATTTATTTCTTGGCAAAAATGTGTTGATTGTAATGGTTCCTATTTTGATTAATAAAGATGTGTTTGCGCCTAGTTGTAATGATTTAAAATTAATGGTCTGAGAATGCAATTACTTTCACACCACCACCGACAGACACACCCCCACACATTCCGGATTTGAATTCCGTGTTGATTACGTGCACTTGGAATATTTCCTTTACATCTGTGAATTGTTCTGTCACTTTTTTTTTTTTTAAATGGGTTTCTGAACCTTTGCTGTATTGTCATTTTGGGTCAGATTATTCTTTGTGTAGAGGCTGTTGTATGCCTTACAGAATGTTCAGCAGCATCTCTGGCCTCTGTTGGCCAAGTACCAGTAGTACCCGTCCAATCATGACAATCAGGAATGTTTTCAGACATTGCCCAGTTTTGCCTGGTTGAGGGGGTGCACAATTGCCCTTAGTTGAGAACCACTGGTTAGAGTGACTTTGTTGTGCAGTTACCCTACATTTGTTTAGTGTATGCCAGACAAGCCTTAAGTGTTCCGTGTGAACTAACCATTAACTCATTTACTCATCACAACAACATGGGATGTAGATATTACTGTCTCTATTTTAAAGAGGAGAAATCTTACATCCTCTAATACGCAGAACATGTTAACTTTACCAGGCTATAACTGATGTATAAAATGCACCTATTTTAAGTATCCAGTTGTAGAGTTTTCTCAAAGGTATACTCAGACTTCTCTAGTTTCATATCATTTATCATTTAGTACTTTTTCTTACCTTTTAGCATAATGGTTCTGAGATTTATGAAAGCGTATCATTCAGTCCTTTTCATTGCTCAGTGGCATTCCTTTGTGTGGACATAACCAGAAATTATTTATCCATTTACCTATTGATGCATTTTTTTTTTTTTAGTTCTATATAGTTTTTGATCATGATAAAGTTGCTATGACTAGATATACGTAAGTCTTTGTGGATATATGTTTCCGTTTCTCTTGGATTATAATGTAAGTATATATTTAACTCTGGGAGAAATGGCCAAACAATGTACAAAGTGGTGGTACCATTTTACATTCCCAGCAGCAGTGTAAGAGAATCCAGTTATTCCACATCCTTGCAACGTGTTTTAGCCACTCCAGAGGAAATGTGGTATCTCATTGTAGTTAAACTTGCAGTTCTCTGAAAACTGATGTTGAACACTTTTTCATGTACTTATTGGTCATTTGTACATCTTTTGTCAAGTGACTGTTCAACTCTTGCCCATTTTCAAATTGTTCCTTTTCTGTTTTTGAGTTGGAAGAGTTATTAGAATATCCTAAATACAAGTCCTTTTCTCAGATGTTTGTGTTATGAGTACTTTATCCCAGTCAGCTGCTTGCCTTTCCATTTTAGGGGTATATTTCAAACAGCAGAAATTTTAAGTTTTGATGAAGTCTAATTTTTCATTTGTGGTTCATGTTTTTTGTGTTCTCCCTGAGAAATCTTTGCCTAACCCAGAAGCACAAAGATTTTTATTTTACTATGTTTTCTTCCAGAAGTTTTAAAGTTTTGGCTCTCACACTTAGGTCTGTGAGTCACTTCAGATAGGTTTTGGTGTATATGTGAGATAAAAAGTTCGATTTTTTTTTTTTTGCATATGTATTTCCAGTTGTAGCCCTAGTTATTAAAAAGACATTTCCTTTACTCATTTGTTGAAAATCAGTTGACTGTAGGTACTCGGGTCTGTTTCAGGAAGGTGTTCTATTCCATTCATCAATGTTTATGTAATACCACCCTGATTACTATAGCTATACAGTAAGTCTTGAAATCAAGTGGTTTATTTCCTCTACTTTCTACATTTTCTTTTTTTTTTTTTTTTTGGTTTCCTAGTTTATAAATGTTTTTTTTCTTTTTCCTTTTTTTAAGCGCGTTTTAGGTTTTCTACGTTTTCAAAATTGTTTTGGCTCTCCTAAGATTTCACTTCATTAATTCGTTTAAAAAAGAAGCCTGGTGGAATTTTTATGGGACTTTTAGTCAATCTATAGAACAATTAGGAAAAACTGACATCTTAACAATATTGAATCTTTATAAATGATGTACCTCTTCATTTATTTAGATCCTCAGTGTTTCTTGGCTCTCAGCAGCATTTTGTAGCTTACAGGTTTTGCACATATTTTGCTTTATTTTTAAGTATTTTGTGTGTGTGCATATGTTTTAAAACAATTGTATTTTTTTCAAATATTGATAATATGTAAAGATAGACTTGATTCTTGTTTATTCTTGGACTCAGAGGAGTGTTTTTGTATATTATAAGATTTTCTGTGTAACAGTCTCTGAATAAAGATTGTTTCATGTTTTTTTCCAATCTTTATAATTTTAATTTTTTTCCTTTGGCAATGGTTAGGAACTCTAATACTGTTGATATAAGTGGTGAAATCGGTTTATTGATCTTTTTTCCCTCCAGCCCATATATAGAAAGTTTATCAATTGTGTAGATCTTTTTACAACGTTCTTTGATTTTTCACTATTTTCTATTTGATTGATTTTTATCTTTTATTACTTACCTCTGCCTAGTTTTAGTTTAATTTTTTCTATTCTTATGGAAGCCCATATCATTGCTTTTAGACTTTCTTTTTAAATATAAGCATTTAAAGCTATAAATTCATCTCTAAGTTCTGGTTTAGCTGCATTCATATTTTAATGTTTTTGTTATTCAAAGTATTTTCTAATTATTTCTTTTTAACTTTGGACTATTTAGAAGTATATTAATTATCAAGCATTTCAATACTCTGCACATTTGTGTTAATTTTCAGTTTAATTTGGTTACAGTCCAAGAATATACCCTATATGAGTTTAATCATTTCAAATTTATTGAAACTTACAGCCTAGATTTTTGTTTTTACTTTGTGTATTTTGAGGTTTTGTTAGTAGATGTCTGCACCTTTAGGACTTTTATGTCTTCTTGGTGAGTTATCCTCATTATAACTGTGACATGCCTCCCTTTATCCTTGATAATAGTCCTTGTTCTGAAGCCCATTTTGCCTAATAGTAATGTAGACTTTCAGCTTTCTTACGATTTGTGTTTGCATAGTCGGTATCTTGTTATTCCTTTTAATCTTTGTCATTGTAGTAATTTGTACACAGCATATAGTTGGGTCTTGCTTTTTTTTTTTTTGAAATGGAGTCTCACACTGTTCCCCAGGCTTGAGTGCAATGGTGGGATCTCAGCTCACTGCAACCTCTGCCTCCCAGGTTCAAGCTATTCTCCTGCCTCAGCCTCCCAAATAACTGGGATTATAGGATTCCACCCCAATACCTGGCTGATATTTTGTATTTTTAGTACAGACGGGGTTTTCACTGTTTTGTCCAGGCTTGTCTCGAACACCTGACCTTGTGGTCCACCTGCCTCGGCCTCCCAAAGTGCTGGGATTACAGGAGTGAGCCACCGCACCTGCCCTGTGTCTTGCTTTTTAATCCAGTCTGATACTCTCTACCTTTTAAGTGAAATGTGAGGTCATTTATATTTAATATAGTTATAAAATGGTTGAGTTAAACACCAATTTTTTTTTATGTTTACTATAGAATTTATAAGATATATCTGTAACTTATCAGTCTGCCATTAACCCTTTTCTTAGGAAAAAAAAGATATGGCTGGGTGTGGTGGCTCATGCCTGTAATCCAGCACTTTGGGAGGCAGAGACAGGCAGACCACAAGGTCAGGAGTTTGAGACTAGCCTGGCCAATATGGTGAAACCCCATCTCTACTAAAAATACAAAAATTAGCCAGACATAGTGGTACATGCCTGTAATCTCAGCTACTGGGGAGGCTGAGGCAGAAGAATTGCTTTAACCCAGGAGGCAGAGGTTGCAGTGAGCCAGGATCCCGCCATTGCACTCCAGCCTGGATGACGCCATTGCAATCCAGGCTGGGCCAAGAAGCGAGACTCCATCTCAAAAACAAAAACAAAGTCATTTATCAACCGGGCACAATTTCTCATGCCTATAATCCCAGCAATTTGTGAGGCTGAGGTGGAAGGAACACTTGAGCTCAGAAGTTTGAGACCAGCAAAACCCTGTCTCTCAAAAAAAAATTTTTTTTAATGAGTTAAACTGAGAAAATAGTATTTTCTATTAACTTGCTACCATTTGTTCCGTATTTACTTTCTGCTGGGTATTCTAAGTGCTTTGCATGATTTAATACGTTTAATTTTGTAAGCAAACACATGTTGTAGGTACTACTGTATGTTTTACAATTAAGCAAAATGAGAGACAGGTAATTAACCTACATTTAGTAAACTAACCAGAATTTGAACCCAGCCAGTCTGGTACCGAAGCCTGAGTTTTTAACCACTTTGTTATACTGCCTTCCTGAATTGGCTATGGCCTCCAGTATAATTTCAAGTAGAAGGTATAAAAGTATGCTTTTTTTTTTTTTTTCTTTTTTTTTTTTTAAGAGACAGAGTCTCCCCATTTCACCTAGGCTAGAGGGCAGTGGTGTGATGGTAGCTCACTACAGCCTCAAATTTTGGGGCTCAAGGGATCCTCCCACTTCATCCTCCTGAGTAGCAGGGACTACAGACATATACCACCACATCTAGCTAATTAAAAAAAAAAAAAAAAAATATATATATATATATATATATATATATGGAGTCTTACTGTGTCGCCCAGGTTGGTCTCAAACTCCTGACCTCAAAGGATCCTCCCTCCTTGGCCTCCCAGAGGGATTATAGGTGTAAGCCCCATGCTGGACTGAACTGGCATACTTGACCTTGAGTTTAAGATGCTTTCAAAATAATATTTGCTACAGGTTTTTGCTAGCTGCCCTTTATTAGATTAAGACTGTTTTCTTCCTACTTTGAGTTTTGTCATTGTTTAGTATTGAATTTTGTGAAGTCCTTTTACTGTATTGAAGTAATCATGTTCCCCTTTGTTCTGTTAGTGTGATCTGTTCCATGACTAGATTTTCTGATGTTGGGCCATCCTTGCATTTTCAGAATAAACCTTAGCCAGTTGTCATTTATATTATTTTTATTTTCCATTTGTCAGCTGTGATGTTAAGATAGGTTCACCCAGTAGTTCAGGAAATTAAAATTATGAAGATGAGAGAGATTTATGAATAATACTGATTTTAATTTCAAATAGTAAATGAATGGCTTATTAGCTGGCCTAAAATGAAGATGGCCTATGTCAGATAATATCATTATTTTTACTTGAGAGGTCTTCTTAAAGCACGTAATTATTTTTAAATAGATAACACAATCACATTTCATAATTTAATTGTACAGGAGAGTGTATACAGTGATACTCCTCTGCCATTCCTGTCTCAACACCTCCAGAAACCAATGTTACCAGTTTTTTTGTTCTGGAGATTTTGCATATTAAGCAAATATATTTATTTTCTTTACCCTTCTTTTAGAAAAAGTAAATTGCAGTATGCATGCCATTCTGCATCCTGCAATTTTTCTTGATCTTGAGGAATGTATGAGACAAGGTTCAGTCAGAGAAGTGGAGCCACTATGTGTGTTATGACACAAATGGCATTTATCAATGAACTGGCCTTTACTCAATTGTAGGAGTTGCTGAAGAAATGAAGGTCCAGAAGGGAGCGATGGAGAATGAGAGGAGTCACTCACCAGGCTTTCTGAAAGATTGGTGTGGTGGACAAGTCAGAGCTTGTTAAGGAAACCTGGAAAACAGGCACATCCAGCTGCCGAGGTGAGATTGCAGAAAGGATTCTAAGGTAAACTCTTGCCTCTGTGTAGTTGACTGGATTTAATAGCCTGGGACTGCTGATAGTCCAATGGGGTATGAGCAGGAAGATACCACAAGAGCAGGATGTGAAATGGAGGAGAGTGGGGACAACCTAAAGCCTTCCACATACCTTTGTGAGTGTTCATCACTGTATGAATCCTGAAATCTTCGTTGAGTCATGGCTACTATGGTTCTACCTGCTAAAATCTTGTGCAAATTCCTCTTGGCCAAATCTTATTCAGAGCCATACAAGGAAAGGGATTCTGGAAAACAGTTGCAAGCTTAACCTTATTAACCCAGCACAGTTCAGCACCAAGAACACTCCACAGTGATACGTAAAGGCAGCTTTATCCCCTTGTCCTTTTTTTATTGTGGTAAAATATATGTAATATAAAACTTACCATCTTAGCCATTTTTAAGTATACAATTCAGTCGTTTTAAATACATTCATCATATTATACAACTATTAACATCCATTTCCAGAATTCTTTTCGTCTTGTAAAACAAATTCTGTGCCTGTTAACAATAATTCCTCGTTATAAGTGGGATGCTGCAGCATTTTTCTTTTTGTGACTCGAGTATTTCACTTGTCCTCAAGGGTCATCCATTTTTCAGTGTTTTGCAGAATATCTTTCTAAGGTTGAGTACGATTCCGTTGTACGAATATACCGCATTTTGCTTATCCACTCGTGTGGATGAACACTTAGCCTGCTTCCACATATCGCCTATTATTAATAATGCTGCTATAAACATGGGTGGACAATATCTCTCTCAGACCCTGATTTCAGTTTTGGGGTCTATATCTGGAAGGAGAATTGCTGGATCATAAGGTAATTCTGTTTTTAAATTTGAGGAATTGCAATACTGTTTTCCCCAATGGCTGTTACAATTTTACATTCCCATCAGCATGGTGGTGGGGGTATGGATGACTCCGCATCCTTGCCAACACTTATTTCTGTTTTTGATAGTAGCCATCCTAATGGTTGTGAGGTAGCATCTCCCATGTTTTAATTTGCATTTCTGAAATGATTAGTGATGTTGAGCATCTTTTCATGCACTTTTTGGCTTTTTGCATATCTTTGGAGAAATGTGCATTCAAGATTTTTGCCCATTTTTAGTCAAGTTTTTTTTTTTTTTTAATTGTTGAGTTCTTTATTCTGGATGTTCTCTTATCAGATATGTTGTTTGTAAATATTTTCTCCCATTCTATCACAGTTTTACTCTATTGTGATTTTTAAATTTTATGAAATCCAGTATGTTTCTTTCTGTTTTGTTGCTGGTGCCTTTGGTGTCATATCCAAGAAATTATTGCCAAGTCCAGTGTCGTCATACATGTAGGCATTTATCCATTTCAGGTTTTGTTTGTTTGGTGACATTTCTAATCATAATTTACTGGCTGGAATATTTCTACACAGAGAAGCTGGTCGTTTGCTTGTGCCATTTATGTAAGAAAGGCAGAATAAACCCTTGATTTTTGTCTCATTACTTGCCAGTTTTCAAAATGAAAATGTTTCCTATTGTCCTCAAAAGGTGATCAATTACTATTTCTTAATGTGGACTTAAACAAATTTGAAGTACTGATGTCTATTTCACTTATTGCTCAGAATGTTCCATCTTTGGCCAGTTGAATCCCTTCATTGTGTCTTGAATACTGTTGATGTGTTCCCAGTAAGTAGTCTTTGACAGCTTCATTGGCATAACAAGATTTAGCACAAAAGCTTATCTCATACATTTTCTGCTGTTCCAGACTGCAATCAGCCATTTTACCAAGAAACTTAGGTTTCTTTTACTGTCAAATAGTACTTCAAGAGTACAATCTTATGTAAGGGATGTCATGGCTTCTGGGTTTGTTACAGTTCTCATCCACAAAATTCTAGAAATGTCCAGCTTCATTATTTTCCATAATTTGAAGGAACAGAACTTTTGTTGCTAAATTATTTATTGCTTTAAGATATACTAACTTAAAATCATAGAATTTTTAAAGCTGTAAAGGGTATAGAAAATATCTGTCTCAGGTTTCCCTAACTTGAAAGAGCAGTGCCACTTAGAATAGCCTGAGGAATCTTAGCAAGCTGGAGTGAAAGCAGGGAGATCAGTTATAATGTTTTTACATGCATACATTTATGTTTTCATTCTTTCATCCAGGCAACATTTTTTACGCGATTTTAGTAGCTAGGGTGAAAAAATTTTGTACTCTTACATATATAGATAATGTGTAAGTATATAGAGTACATAAATATGACAGGAGCACTTAATGTATTATTATGTGAATACAGTTGACCCTTGAGCAACATGGATTTGAACTGTGCAGATCCACTTTTACATGGATTTTTTTCAATAAATATATTGGGAAAATTTTTGGAGATTCACAATGATTTTTAAAACCTTGCAGACAAACTGCATAACCTATAAATATTGAAAAAGATTAAGAAAAAGTATGTTATAAATGCATAAAATGTAGATTGGTCCATTGTACCGTTACTGCCATAAGACATACACAAATGTATCATAAAAAGCTAACACTTACTAAAACTTACACACATAAACACAGATCATACATGTTGCCATTTGCAGTTGAGAGAAATGTAAACCAAGAGGCAGTATTAAATCATAACTGCCTAAAATTAGCTTGTAGTACACACCATGCTACTGTAACAATTTTGTAGCTACCTCTTATCACTATTGGGGTGAGCTCAAGTGTTGTGAGTATCTGTTTAAAAATGTAATGATCATCTCTGTGTGAGCAGTTTGTCTTCCAGTAAATTGCATGTCATAGTAAAAAGTTATCTCTCGTGATTCTCAAGTATTTTTTTTTTATTGTGTTTACTATGATACTATAAACAAGGAGTAACACAATAGAACCTGTGCAGAGTACCACTAGTGGTGCTGGAAGGACTCCCAAGAAGCAGGAATAAGTCATGACATTAAGAGAAGGTGAATTGCTTGATGGGTACCGTAGATTGAGCTCTGCAACTGTAGTTGCCCACCGTTGCAGACATGCACTTCATTTTGTGAACGGGTGACATAGACATATGGTATCAATAAATACATTATTAGTATTTTCTGTGCCTAACTATTGTAAAAATACAGTATGTAATACATGTGTAAATTATTATCAGTAAGGGTTCTGGTCAGCAGTAGGCTGTTAATAGTTAAGTTTGCAGAGAGTCAAAAGTAATATTAACAAATGGATTTTCAACTGCACAGGGGCTGGCACCCCTATTCCCAGAGTTGTCTAAGAGTCAGCTATAAAATTTATATATCGTCTAAATATGTAACAACATTTTGTTATAAATAGGCATTATGTATAAATAGGCTAAGCATACAAATTATAAAGTATATAAAATAGCCTTTTTAAAGATAAAGTACCTTATGACTTTATACTGATTGCTAACTCAAATCTAACACCACGTAATGTTTACTCGACCTCTTTTATATCTTCACCTTCTTTTCCCAAACATGGAGAATCCTAGTCCCTTCTAAAGAACCACAGTCTTGGGTTTCTCCATTCCCAATCCTCCTTACAGTTCTCTTCCACAAAATTCTGTAAATGTTCAGCTTCATTATTTTCCATAATTTAAAGGACCAGAATTTTTGTTGCTAAATTATTTCTTTGTGTGCTATGAGACATTCTGACTTAAAATCATAGAATTTTTAAAGCTGTAAAGGGTGTAGGAAATATCCACTTCGGATTTTCCCAACTTGGAAGAGCAGTGCCACTTAGGATAGCCTGAGGAATCTTAGCAAGCTAGAGTGAAGGTAGGGACATCAGCTGTAATGCTTTACATCTATGCATTTATGTTTTCATTTTTTCATTCAGGGAACATTTATTGAGGCCCTCGTGTATTCTAGGCGTCAATGACACTTCCATCCACAAAGGATGCAGATCACTCAGTATTTGTTGAAGGAAATTTTTATTTATTTTTGAAATGGATGTTGAATTTTCCACATTTCATGTTTCATGGTAGAATGTGGCTTAAGAAGACAGCCAGAAGTATTCTGAGACTCAGGTAGCACTTTACAAAGAGGGACAAGTGATAATTTGAGAACAGAAGCTTGAGATGGTTTTTTAGTTTTATTTTTCCTGGAGGACTATGCTGGGATGAATAACCTCCATAATCCTGTATCTGTATGGTTGATGCTGGTTCTGTGGCTCGATCTCGGTGAGGCTCACCTGGACTGGACTCAAAGACCATGTCATTTTTATTGTATATACACATCTTTTAAAGACTGGTGATCATCCTCATCTGTGCGTCTGTACCAGCTTCCCCTCGGGACTATGTCTGTGAATACCCATATGTTACACAGTACTGGGAAGAATACTGGCTTTGGAGCCAGGAAAGCTGGTTGCACCATTTGTAGTATTTGAGACCTATCTTTGATATAGTAATGTATACTCTAAAGGGTTATATGAGATTAAATTATTTAAAGCATATTCCCAGCACTTTGGGACGCCAAGGTGGGCAGATCACTTGAGGCCAGGGGTTTGCGACCAGCCTAGTCAACATGGTAAAACCCCATCTCTAGCAAAAAAAAAAAAAAAAAAAAAAAAAATGCAAAAAAAGTAGCCAGGCATGATACACACCTGTAGTCCCAGCTCTTGGGAGCCAGAGGCATGAGAAATTGCTTGAACCTGGGAGGCAGAGGTTGCAATGAGCTGAGTTCGCACTACTGCACTCCAGCATGGGCAACAGTGTCAGACTTTGCCTCTGGAAAAAAAAAAAAAAGCATATAACATGTATAGGCACTATACAAAACCTAGTTTTCTTCTTATTGTCTTATATGTTCCATATCTTTTTTTTTTTCTCTTTGAGTCAGGGTCACTGCAACCTCCCATGTTCAAGCGATTCTCCTGCCTCAGCCTCCCAAGTAGATGAGACTATGGGCATGCACCACTACACATGGCTAATTTTTGTATTTTTAGTAGAGATGGAGTTTCACCATGTTTGCCAGGCGAGTCTTGAACTCGTGGCCTCAGGTGATCAACCCACCTCGGCCTCCCAAAGTGCTGGGATTACAGGTGTGAGCCACTGTGCCCAGTTTATGTTCCATATCTGAAGAGGTGTTCTTGATTACTCCCACTTCCTCTTCCCTCTAACTAGGATTTTCTTTATCAAGTTTCTCATGTGCCTTTCTTTTCTGTTTGCATGGGTACCATCTAATCCATTTCACCCTAATCCTTAATCTCATGAACTGTTGTCATAGTATATAATGCAGTAGTAAAGATGAGTGTTCTCTTTTTTTTTTTCACATTTAAGAATTCTGGCCCGACACAGTGGCTCATGCCTGTAATTCTAACACTTTGGGAGGCCAAGATGAAAGAGTCACTTGAGGCCAGGATTTCAAGGCCAGCCTGGCCAACATAGTGAGACCCTGTCTCTACAAAAAATAAAAGAATTAGCCAGGCATGATGGCACACATCTGTAATCTAGCTACTCAGGAGGCTGAGGCGAGAGGACTGAATTTGCCCAGGAGTAGGAGACTGAAGTGAGCAATGATCGCATCACTGCACTCCAGGCCAAGTGACAGAGGAAGACCCTGTTCCTGGGGGCTGGGCAGGTGGGGAGAGGTAGGGAGTGGGGAAGTGCTTCTGACATAAGAGGTAAAAGACTAATATAATGAACATCTTTGTGCATAATAGCTAAGAAATAAAACATTTCCAGTAAAAGTGAAGCCCCCATGCATAGCTACCTGATTGCATCTCTCTCTCTCCCCATTTTCTTCCCCTTCTTGCAAGGTTCACAATTGTGAATTACTTTAGATTAAGCTATCATTTCAAAATTAATACATGTCTCTGGCTGGACCTGGTGACTCACACCTGAAATCCCAGCACTTTGGGAGGCCGAGGCAGGCAGATTGCTTGAGGCCAGGAGTTCGAGACCAGCCTGGCCAACATGGTTAAACCCCTTCTCCACTAAAAATGTAGTAACTACCCAGCCATCATGGTGTGTGCCTGTAATCCCATCTACTCAGGAGGCTTGGGTCAAGAATCACTTGAACCTGGGAGGCAGAGGGTACAGTGAGCTGAGATCTCACCACTACACTCTATCCTGGGTAACAGAGCAAGACTCTGTCTCAAAAAACACAAAAAAAGTAACACATGTCTCTGTGTTGAGGTCATAAAGATATTCCATATTCTAAAAATTTTAAGTTTCACGTTTTATTTTGGGTCTTTATCTGGATTTACTTTTTGTGTTTTTCCCCCGACATGTATAACATAGTCTTAGCGCTACTTACTGAACAGTCTATTCTCTGACACAATATACTAACTTGATATGTATCAATTTTTTCCACATTCTCTGTGATTTTTTATAAATACTCCTATTTTTGAAAATGTTTTCTCTTCTTTTTGAATGCTATGACTGTTATGACTTTTGTGTTCGAGTCCTCTACCTTCTTAGTGACTGTGTGTGTGTGTGTGTGTGTGTGTGTGTGTGTATGTATGTACTTTTGTTACAACAGTATCTGAAAGAGATTTGTTAACATTTCTCGGTACAGTGATTGATGTGGTTTTTATTCTTGTTCTATTTTTTTGCCATATATTTTTGAGACTACTATTAGTGTGTAAAAAATAGAACTTTCGTATGTTTCAGGTTACTTGATCCTCTTAGATGTCATGCCTCTTAAGATATGTTTTTATCTTATGTCTGATATTCAGGGAGCTGTATGAAGTTATTTTGGGTCAGAATTCTCCTGGAATATCTTTTTCTTCGCCTTTTTAAACTTGTCTATTATAAAAACAACGTTACCATATGCAAAATTAAAAGAATGTGATTTATTCCCCTGTGCCCATCACTTACCTTTAACAGGTATGAATTTGGCATTCTCATTTATTCTCCCTCCCAATTTGTCTTCTGGGGATATTTTAAAGCAAATTCAAAACATGATGATATTTCTTCTATAGGTATTATTAACTTTCAATTTTACCTTATGTTGTAAGTGTGGCTCCTGTTAACAGATGATAGGCAGATTGTATGGCTAACGACTTTCTAGGCTTTTATTTATGCGTTCTGATACTCTTTCAGTTGATGTTTGTCAATTTCATTTCTTGTAAGTTTATTTCTATAAGCTTATATTCATCCCACATGTTTTTCCCCTTTGTTATCTTTTTGGTTTAAGAGTTCTTCCCTCACCCCACTTACTCAGTTTGCTTATCTATTTTGTTAGAATTCATATGCTTTTGTCTATTCTTTCAATTATACTACCTACCTTCCTACTTTCCTTCCTCCCTCCCTCCCTCTCTTTTCTTTTCTCTCCTCTTCTCTTCTTTTCCCTCTTTTTTTTTTTTTTTTTTTTTTTTTTTTTTTTTTTTTTTTTTTTTTTTTTTTTTTTTTTTTTTTTTTTTTGAGACAAGGTCTCACTCCTGTCACCCAGGCTGGAGTGCAATGGCACAATCACGGCTCACTGCAGCCTTGACCTCCTGTGCTCAGGTGATCCTCCCACTTCAGCTTCCTTCATAGCTGGGACTACAGTTGGACACCACCATGCCAAACTAATTTTTCATATATTTTTTTCTACAAAGACGGGGTTTGCCATGTTTCCCAGGCTGGTCTCAAACTCCTGGGCTTAAACAATTTGTCTACCTCGGCCTCCCAAAGTGCTGGGATTACAGGCATGAGCCCCCATACCCAATGTAAAAGTTTTTGTTGAGATAGGATCTCGGTATGTTACCCAGGCTGATCTCAAACTCCTAGGCTTAACCAATGCTTCCATCTTAGCATCCCAAAACACTGGGATTACAGAATAAAGCCACAACACATGGCCTTCTTTTTTTTAATTTTTAGGAACAGAGTATTTCTGTTACCCAGGTTGAAGTGCAATGGCACCATCATAGCTCACTGCAAACTCAAACTGCTAGGCTCAAGCCATCCTCCTGCCTCAGCCTCCTGAGTAGCTGGGACTATAGGCAAGCACCACCATGCCTGGCTATTTTTTTTTTTTTTTTTTGAGATGGAGTCTCGCCAGGCGCAGTGGCGCGTGCCTGTACTCCCAGCCACTCAGAAGGCTAAGGCTGGAGGATCGCTTAAGTCCAGGAGTTCTGGGCTGTAGTGCGCTATGCCGATCGGGTGTTTGCACTAAGTTTGGTATCAATATGGTGACTTCCTGGGAACTGGGGACCACCAGATTGCCTAAGGAGGGGTGAACTGACACAGGTCGGAAACAGAGTAGGTCAAAACTCCTGTGCTGATCAGTAGTGGCCCCTGTGAATAGCCACTGCACTCCAGCCTGGGCAACATAGCGAGACCCCATCTCTGAAAATAAATAAATAAATAAAATAAAAAGAGATGGGAGTCCGTTTCCCAGTGCAGTCTTGAACTCGTGGCTTTAAGCAGTCCTCCCTCCTTGGCTTCCCAAAGCAGTAGGATTACAGGCGTGAGCCACCATACCTGACCACATGCATGCTTAGTCTAAAAACGTTATTTTTGCCCTCCTCATGAACAATGCAAAGATCTTAGAATGCTCTAACCTTGAACAACAGTTTGAACAATATACTGGATTATATATTGGCCCCATCCTGTTTTTCTCTTAGAAATCAGACATCTGTGTCAGAGATGTTGCATCATACAACAAATCAGACATTCATTGTATGTTTTATACAATAAATATTTAGATTTGCTCACCATTTCCTTTTGCATCTCAGCCCTTACCTCTTGGGTACTTTTGTTTGAAATTTGTATTCAAAAGTTTAATGGGTTTTTGGGTTTACACAAAGGGCTTTTGGTGGTAAGTTATGGGATCTTTTTGTCTGGAAGTGTCTCTATTTTGTCCTCATTCTTAAAAAAGTGCTTTGATACAGAATTCTAGATTGAGATTTATTTTCTCCTGGCCTGTTTAAGACACCGTTGTCCTGTCTTCTGGTTCTCATTGAAATCATCTCGTACCTGGTCCTTTATAGGCAATACAATCTTTTCTCTCTCGTTTTTAAAGAAAAGATTTTACTGAAACATAACATGCATACAGAAAAGTACAAAAATTATATGGTTGGTACATTTCCAGTAGTGAAAGCACTCATGTAGTTATACCTGGATAAATAAGCATTATCAGAACCCCAGATCTTCTCCTCGTAGGCCCTCCCAGTATTTACCACAGGAAGTTAATCAGTATTATTTTATCTTATGCCATGGTAGATTAGTTTTTCCTTATTTTACACTCTTACATAAATGGAATCATAAGATAAACATTTAATGACTGCCTTTTTTCTGCTCAGCACTACATGAGATTCATCTGCAACAGTTTATTCATTCTCATTGCTATCGAGTATCCCATTATTGGAATATACTATTATTCCCTGTGGTACTATCACCATGAGGCATGGTGGCCCAACCTCAAATGACTTTTTTTTTTTTTTTTTTTTTTTTGAGATGGAGTCTCTCTCTGTTGCCAGGCTGAAGTGCTGCAGTGGCTCGATCTCGGCTCACCACAACCTCCACCTCCCGGGTTCAAGCAATTCTCCTGCCTCAGCCCCCTAGTAGCTGGGACTACAGGTGCTAGCCACCATTCCCAGATAGTTTTTTGTGTTTTTAGTAGAGACGAGATTTCACTATGTTGGCCAGGCTGGTCTCGAACTCCTGACCTTAGGTGATCTGCCTGCCTCAGCCTCCCAAAGTGCTGGGATTACAGGCATGAGCCACCGTGCCCTGCCTCAAATGACTTAACAGTAAAGTGTTATCCTATCACTTTCCGAGGCTGAGGCCAGCGCATTGCTTGAGCCCAGGAGTTTGAGACCAGCTTGAGCAACATGGCAAGACCTCATCTCTACAAAAGATTTAAAAATTAGCCAGGTGTGGTGGCATGCGTCTGTAGTCCCAGCTACTCAGGAGGCTGAGGTAGAAGGATTGCTTGAGCCCAGTAGGTCAAGTCTGCAGTGAGCTGTGTTTGTACCACTACATTCCAGCCTGGGCAACACAGCAAGACCCTGTCTCAAAAAAAATAAAAATAAAAAGTCATTTGAGTTGTTCCCAGTTTTTGACTATTACAAATAGTGTTATTTGTCTTTTAGTGGCATTTGTGCTCATTTGTCTTGTATATACCTAGATACGAAATTGCTGGTAATAAGAAACTGTCAAATAGTTTTCAAAAGCGGTTGTGTCATTTTATGCTTCTACTAGAAATAAGTTCTGGTCACTCCATAAACTCATCAGCTTTGCTGCTCTCAATCTTGTCAGTTTTAACCATTCTGCTTGATGGGTAATGGTATATCATTGTGGTTTTAATTTAAATTTCTCTGACTAATGTGCTTGTTGGCCATTCATATATCTTCATTTGTGCAAATCTCTTATTTTAAAAAATTGGGTTATTTGTCTTCTTGAATTGAGGGATATGAGTTGTTAAATATATTTTTAATTTACTTAATGGTGTTTTTTAAAGAAAAAAATTTTAATTTTGATTAATTCCAGTTTATCAATTTTTTAGATCTTATTACGTCTAGCTATAGTTCATGTCTTTTATCTTCTAAGAAATCTTTTCCTACCTAAGAGTTGCAAGGGTTTTTCTTATGTTTTCTTCTAGAAGTTTTGTAGTTTACTTGTTTTATTTAGATCTTCAGTCCCTTGCCAGTTAATTTTTATCTGTGGTCTGAGACAAAGGATGTGGTCATTTTGTTTTGTATAGGCATATTCAGTTGTTTCGGTCTAATATGTATATCTATTTTTAAACCAAGAAGACGGCTTTGCTTACTGTAAGTTTATAGTAAGTCTTGGCCAGGCACAGTCACTCATGCCTATAATCTCAGCACTTTGGGAGCCCAGAAGTTCAAGACCAGCCTGGGCAACATTGGGAGACCCTATGTCTGTAAAAAATAAAATGATTAGCTGGGTGTTGTAGCTCATGCCTGTGATCCCAGGTACTGTGGAGGCTGAAATGGGAGGATCGCTTGAGTCTGGGAGGTCAAGGCTGCAGTGAACCATGATCCCGTCACTACCCTCCAGCCTGGGTGACAGAGCGAGACCCTTTGGAGTTGGTGGGGGTGGTGGTGGGGAGAAGTTTATAGTAAGTCTTGAAATCAGTCCTCTCTCTCGGTTATTTTTCAAAATTATTTGGCTATTTTTATATAAATTTTAGAGCTTTAATTTCTATAAAACAATCCTGCTGGACATTTGAGTGGGATTGCATTGAATCTATTAATCAGTTTGGGGGGAATTGACCTCTTCACAATATGGAGATTTCCAATACACTAACATAGTATATCTCCAATTGTTAAGTCTTCTTTGATATCTCTTGGCAGTGTTTTATACTTTTTGTTATAAATATCTGAAACATATTATATTTGTTCCTAGCATTTTAGGGTTTGGGATGCTATCATAGTGATATTTTGTTTCAATTTCCAATTGTTATTACATAAATACACATTTATGATTGCTACATCTTCCTGATGCATTAAACCTGTTGTTATGAAATATTTTTATCTCTGGTAATGTTTTTTTGTCTTGAGGTCTTCGTTATCTGATATGAATATAGCTACTTCACTCATCTCATTTGTACTTTTGTTGTTTTTGAATAGTAACCTTTGTTCATTTACATCTTGTTCTTATTTAAAGAGCATCTCTCACAGGCATCATCTTGATGGATAGGGTCTTTTTTTTTTTTTTTTGAGTTGGGGTTTCCCTGTGTCACCCAGGTTGGAATACAGTAGCACAGTGATACAGCTCACTATAAGCCTCCCACTCCTGTTCTCAAGCAATCTTCCACCTCAGTGTGTTAAATAGCTGGGACTACAGGCACAAGCCATCACATGTGGCTAATATTTTTTCTTTGTTTTTATAAATGGAGTCTCACTATGTTGCCCAGGCTGGTCTCAAACTTCTTGCCTCAAGCAGTTCTCACACCTAGGTCTCCCAAAGTGTTGGGATTAGGGGCATGAGCCACCATGCCCAGCCTTTTTTAAAATAAAATTTGATTCTGACAATATCTGCCTTTTAGAGTGTTTAGAGACTAACAGTTTATGGAATTATCAGTATAGTTTTGTTTAGCTGGTTTTTGGTCATCATTGTTTATCTCTTTTGTTTTTTGTTGTTCTGCTTTTCTGTTTCTGCTTTGTTATTCTCCTATATTTTTTAAAGCGGTTGCTCTAGGAATTAAGATGTATAAACTTATTCATAATCTACTTAGACTTAAGATTTATGTACCACAACGCATGAAATATAAGAAACTTTTAGTCATACAGGATCATTGAATTCCATTCCCCTGTCCTTTATGGGATAAAACATCTAGAAATGTGGTCAACCCCCATTATACAATGTTGTAATTTTTGCTTTTATAGTCGTATGTATGCTAACGAAACTAGGAGGAAGTAATAATGTTTTGTTTATCCTTGTAGTTACCATTTATTGTCCTCTTCATTTCTTTGTGCAGTTCTGTGTTTCTGTCTAGTATCCTTTGCTTTCTGCTTACTGATCTTCCTTTAGCATTTCTTGCAATGCAGGTCTACTGACAACAAATTTCCTTAGTTTTCTTTTATTTGAAAATATCTTTATTTTACCTTAACTCTTGGAGGATATTTTTGCTGGTTGTAAAATTCTGGATTAATATTTTAATTCTTGTAGAACTTTAAAGATGTTCCATTGTCTTCTGGCTTTTATTGTTTCTGATAAAAAAAAAAAAAAAAGCAGATGATATTTTGAATCATTCATTCTTCCCTGTATGTTACAGAGAGAGAGACAGCGTGTGTGTCTGTGTGTGTGTGTGTGTGTGTGTGTGTGTGTGTGTGTGTGTGTGTTTCCTCCAGCTGCTTTAAGGATTGTTCTCTTTAATTCTTGCTTTATCACCTTGGCTCAGGCATATGATGTGCCCAGACATGGTCTTCTTTATATTTATCTTTCTTGGGGTTCACTGAGCTTACAAGTTTATGTTGTTCACTGTTCCAAATCAGTTCTGCACCATTATTCATACTACGCTTTCTCTTATCTTTCTGGAACTCCAAATTTGTGATACCGTTATTTTTGTTTTATTTATAGTTGCATCAGATCCCTGAGGCTCTGTTCATCTTTTAATTTTTTTTTCTAAAGTTGGCTAATTTCTATTGCTCTCTTCTTGTTCACATATTGTGTATCTTCAAACTGCACTAAACCAACCCAGTGGTTTTCTATTCATAACAATTTTCTAATGTGAAATGTCCATTTAGTCATTTTATATAGTGCATGTTTCTCTGCTGAGATTTTTAAATCTTTTCCTTCCTTATAAGTATATTCTCCTTTATGTTCTTGAACATAGTTGAATTAGCTGCTTAAATTCCTTGTGTGTTAATTTCAACATCTGGGGTCCTCTCAGGGTAAGTATCCATTGAAAGTCTCTTGAGCATGGCTCACACTTCCCTGTTTCTATTTATATGGCATACTTTTGAATTGTATCCTGGGTACTCTGAATGATGCATTGTAAAGACTTTGAATTGTATCGTCTTTCTAAGAGTACTGATACTTTTCTTTTTTAAAAAGTTAAGACGGCTGGGCACAGTGGCTCATGCCTGTAATTCCAGCACTTTGGGAGGCCAAGGTGGGCAGATCACCTGAGGTTGGGAGTTTGAGACCAGCCTGGCCAACATAGAGAAACCTCGTCTCTACTAAAAATACAAAATTAGCCAGGGGTGGTGGTGCATGCCTGTAATCCCAGGTACTCGGGAGGCTGAGGCAGGAGAATTGCTTAAACCCGGAAGGTGGAGGTTGCAGTGAGCCAACATTGCGCCATTGTGCTCCAGCCTGGGCAACAAGAGTGAACTCCACCTTTAAAAAAAAAAAAAAAAAAAAAAATCAAGTCATTAGGTTGAAGGAACTAGAACCTCTTATTCTCTCTACAGTGGGCAGCAGCTGAAATTTTAGTTCAGTTCTTTTAGCCTTACGTAGGCTACTTGGAGACAGCCCTTCACATGTGTGCTTCAGAGGTCAACCAGAGGTTTGGGCAGTGATTACAAATGCAGTTCAGGAATACTGCCCTCTGGCTCTCACCTTAATGGCATTTTCCTCCTCACTAGCTACTGTATTTGCCCTGAAATCTGTCCTCTGAAACAAAGTCAAACTATGGATTTTGTAGTCTGAATTTTAACATCTCTGCATGGCATGGATTGGAGTCTGCCCAAAGAAGAAAATGGAATTAATTCCAGTGCTCAATTCCACCCCCTGCCCTGCAAAATCTTCCTCCTTTGGTTGCTCTCCAGTGCCTTTAGGTGGTTTTTGTTTTTTTTTTTTTTTTTTTTTTTTTTTTTTTTTTTTTTTTTTTTTGGTTTTGTTTTTCTATTTCATTCAGGGTCTGTAGCTGTTATTTGTGGAATTATTATTCTGATAGTGGCTACTCAGCCATGATTAGAAGCAAAGTCGCTTCGTTCTTTTTAATGCATGCAGTTTTATAGATACTCATATGAGGACAGTGTTCCTCATGAGACCCTATTTTAACACGTGAATTACATTACAGGCAGTGGTAACATTAGCCATGACAACCCCAGGCTTTGGCTATTAGATTTGGCTGTAGTAACTGGACCAGGAACCTTTTATTAGAGTTAGTTAGATCAAGTCAAGGTATTCCTCCAAACTTTGTGATGTGAAGACCGCAAACATACAGTGCCTGTACGTTTCAACGTCTTAGGTTTCATATCCATGTAGAGCTGAATGACAGAAAAGCCTGTTTCATGTGGTCAGTAAATGTTAAATCATTATGATAAACAGCTTTAGTCCTTGTAAATGATTTTAAAATAATATATTATTTAGAGTAGTGATGGATTTGGGTGTGCCCAAGGAAAAGAAAATTGCCTACAATATTAGGAAGTTCAAAATACATAACCATCTGTGACTTGATGGAGGGGGGTGTAACATAAAGATGTATGATGCCATTTGTAAAACTAATTTCTCTTTCCATTTAATCTCTTGTTGCCTAAGAAAATGCAGCTAGTAATTAAGATACCATTTTGGTCTTGCTTGTAAATGCTGTTGCCTTCATTAAATTTCACACTTGTGAAAAGGAGCTATTAAGAAACAGCCTAAGGTAACACTTTGGAATAGCTAACTTTGTTAAAAATACGTTTTCCAAATTTCTTGCAATAAAATGTAATTGCATTTTCTGTTTTAACTTGTGTAGAATCTTCTCACATATTATCTATTAGAGATAAAACTTGGTGCTAGAGGGAATATTTTGGTAAACTGGAGTAGTACAGTGACTTTTCAGTTCTTTCCTTGCCATTCATAATAAATAAAGTTTTCTGGTTTCGCTGCTGGTTTTTCTTAATATTCACTTCTCATAAGGTTAAGGAGTAGCACTGAGAGGTTCCAGAATATATGCTATTTGGAAACTGTCAAAAATGTCAAAGCTTTGTCATTAAATTACACAAAGTGATTAGGAGGCAGTCAATAAATAATCATTAAGCCTGTATTGCAACACCAGAGTACCTTGATAAACACAGCTATAAAGTTAAAAAAGGTGGAAGAGGAAGAAAAAACTATGTAATCTTTTGTCGTTGGTAATACAAAATCATAGCCAATGAAAATACGTTCTATTTTTTAAAACTGGTTACATAGTAAAGGTGTTGCTCTTGAACACATGAACAGTGAACTTAGGTATTCTTGTTTCACGTGTTTTAATATTTTCCATTGGATTTCTAAGTCTTGATTTCTGTGACTGGTATATAGCAAGGCTAATATTAATAGATGAAAATGTTTTGACGTTAATTGTATAATCTTTAAGCTTCCTCTGTCAGTTTACCTGAAGACAGATCTTAATTCACGTATTCTTATTAGTAGCTTGGTCATATATAGGAAACATTGAGCACTCCTTTCCAGTAATTTTAAGTCCCTTCGTGTTTTTTAAAAGTGGCAATATTAACATGCTCACTTCTAAAGTTCTTTTTCCAGATACTGATGTAAGCATTCTCCTCTATCATGCATTAATTTTAACCTCAAAAGATCACCTTGAAGAAAAAATGTCTGGCTTTATCATTCAGGTTTATTTTGGCCTTTGCCTCTTCCTAAGATTATTAATAGAATGTGAGTTAGTGTGAATGAAGTTTGTGATATGAATACTTTGTACAGAGAATGAGACGAAATCTCTAAATTTGCCTTGAACTGAAATGTAAAATGGTTTTGAATCCAGCAATTTTTAATGTAGTTTGATATCAAACTGCTATAGATTGTGCAGTTGAAAGTGTTTTCTTCAAATGAAAACACAAAATCTGTAACCTACATGTATGTACAGTCAGTGAGTACCTAGAAGATACAATTTCAGTTAGAATAAACTCAAGAGATGTATTGTACAACATGGTGGCGATAGTTAAAACAATGTTATGCTTGAATGTTGCTAAAACAATAGATTTTACTCACCAAAAATAAATGGTAAGTATGTAAGATAAATACTAAATAAAAAAAATAATTTTCAATAGTCATAGAAGGAAATACCTAGGAATGGAGTTAATGGACATGCTTTAACCTTGTACCATTCCTGAAAAATACACAAATGCAGACTTGAACAAATGGAAAGATAGTGTATGTTCTTGAAAAGGATGTTTCAGTACTACAAAAAATGTAATTTTCTACCCATGTTAAAAAATAAACATAGTCCCAGTAAAAAAATACCAAGTTTCTTTTTTTCCAGGAGATAGAAAGCTTAATTATAAAGGCATGTATAAATAAGCAAGAATAACCAGGAAATCCCTGAAAAATAACAATAACGAGTCAAGTGTGGCTAGCCCTGTCAGATGTTTAAAATATACTGTAAAAGCCTCCACAACAAGGAGAGATATAATGGTCACATTACAGATGAATCAACGGAACAGAATAGAAATTTCAAAAATGAACCCACATCCTAATGGAAATTTGGCATATAGATATGACCATCTCAGATCACTGGAGGAAAATTGACCTTTAATAAGTAGTATTGAGATCGCTGGATAGCAATTTGAAAAAAATTGAATGTAAACCTCATATTGTATGCCAGAATAAATTCAAGCAGGTCAGAGAGATAATATAAAAAATGAAACCATATAAGAACTAGAAGGAAAAAAATGGGAGAATTCCTTTATAACCAGGGAGTGTCAAAAACATTTTTAAAAACCTCACGTATCTATCATTTATTTGTGGTGAGAACACTTAAAATCTCTTTTAGCAATATCCAAGTATACGTTGTTGTTAACTAGTCACCATGTTGTACAACAGATCTCTTGAATTTATTCTTTCTAACTGAAGTTTTGTATCTCTTAACCCAATCCATATCCCCAGCCCCGGTAGTCTTACTCTCTGCTTTTGAGTTTAACTTTTTAGATTCCACCTGTTAGTGATATCATGCTGTATTTGTCTTTTTCTGCCTGGTTTATTCTACTGACATTGTCACATAAGTGGCCAAATGGTATTTTAGGCTGAATAGTATTTCATTGTGTATATATACCACATTTTCTCTATCCATTTGTCTATTGATAGACACTTAGGTTGATTCCATATCTTGGCTGTTGTGAATAGAGAGTCAGTGAGCATGGAAGTGCTGCAGATACCTTTTTGACATACTGATTTCATTTCCTTGGGAGGTATACCCAGTAATAGGATTGCTGGGTCATATGGTAGATCCAATTTAAGTTTTTCGTGGAACCTCCATACTGTTCTTCGTAATGGCTGTACTCCTTTACATTCCTGCCAGCAGTGTGCAGTGGTTTGCCTTTCTTCACATCCTCTCCAGCACTTGTTTTTCATCTTTTAAATAATAGCCATTTTAATAGGTGTGAGGTAATGGCTCATTGTAGTTTTATTTTGTATTTCCCTGAAGATTAATAATGCTGAGCATTTTTTAATATACCTATTGGTCATTTGTATGTCTTCTTTTGAGGAATGTTTTTTATTCAGGTCCTTTGCCCATTGTTTTTGTTTTGTTTTGAGACAGAGTCTTGCTTTTTCTCCCAGGCTTGGAGTGCAGTGATATGATCTTGGCTCTCTGTGACCTCAGCCTCCCAGGTTCAAGCGATTCTTTTACTTCAGCGTCCCGAGTAGCTGGGACTACAGGTGTATGTCACCATGCCTGGCTAATTTCTGTATTTTTAGTAAAGACAGGATTTGACCATATTGGCCAGGCTGGTTTCAAACTCCTGACCACGTGATCCACTCACCTCGGCCTCCCAGAGTGCTGGGGTTATAGGCGTGAGCCACTGTGCCTGGCCTCTTTGCCCATTTTTTTCTGAGAGATAGGATCTTTCTCTGTCACTGAGGCTGGAGTGCAGTGATGTGATCACAGCTGACTGCAGCCTTGACACCCCAGGCTCAGGGCTCAAGTAATCCTCCTGCCTCAGCCTCCCAAGTAGCTGGGACCACAGGTGTACATTAGGCCTGGCTTTTTTTTTTTTTTTTTTTTTT